>PVJL010001254.1:0-281600 GCA_004026885.1 Lyroderma lyra | reverse complement strand
AAAAAAAAAAAAAAAAAGAAAAAAAAAAAAGAAAATGTGTTTACAATCAAAATTTTAATAATGGGATAGAAACAATAAATAAAACGATACAGCAGAGAAAACATATTTTAGGAATTACATTTCAATGGGCTATTAGTAATGACAGCAGGTATATGAAATAAATTTCCAAGTGTACAAAAGATTCAGATCTTGATGGGAGAGAAAGAAATAGATAATCAAGAAGAACAATGCAAATTTTTTACTTTCCTCTCATCAAAGAAATTTGAAAGAACCGACTCTGATAAGAATTCTCAATATTTGCCAGTTTCTACTAGTTTTCCCAGGGTCCCATCTGCAGTGTCTAGAGCTAGTGGGATTTAAAATAGACATTGTCGCCTTGGTATCTATAGAATTTTGACAAAAAATTTCATTAATATTTAATTTTATTTTCCCCTTGCTGTTTAAGGAATAACTGGGAGTAGTTTATTAGAGATTGCCTCCAAGTCCTGTCAACTCTGGGAGGGGCCTATATTGAGGTTAGGTGTGGTGGCATTTGAGTTGGCGTAGGATTTGCATGCAACCTTTGAGGACAATCTTTTTTCCAGTGTCCCAGTTTATTGCAAATGAGATAATGATTTCTGTGCCAGTTTAAATGATGGGCCCCTGGGAAGGTGCAACAGGGGAGACACAGGTGTTTTAAGTTTTTGGCCTTGGTAATAGCCTTTTTTAATAGTCTCTTTGTCTCTTCAGATAGAGAATTACATGTATAAGTACACATGTAAAGGAGGACAGAAAGAAGCAATAGGTACCATATCAGTTTAACAGTCTCTTGTTTTAGTCTCTTATGTCTCTAATTTTTCATACCCTTTTGCAATGAATCATTTAATGAAGGTTTTTGGAATCTTGAAGCTTTCGGAAGCTTCTTCATGCCAATTAAAATAGGTATCCCGTTTGTTTGTTTAATTTGGGAACCTTTGTTTTCAAGTGCCTCTTTGTAACAAGCCCAAGAACGTTTCTGGAAATACATATTTTTTCTTTTAATACAATTTGTCCGATTTGAGAGCTACATGCTAAGGGAGGAGCTCAATTCCAAGAGTGACCTCCTGAGGTTCTTGGTAAAGATGAGAGGAAGCGTGAACTCACAGAGCTCAGTAGATGCCTTGCCTGGGCATCTTGTTGTCCAACGGGTGTTTTGCAGTCAACTTCAGATCCTATTCCTTGTCACCAAAAGCTGTTAAGAATTTTAAATATGATGGTTTAGGTGGTACAAACAAACTTACTTAACACTTCATGTAGAAAACAGCTAAAAGGGGCAGAATTAAGAATATACAATCAGGAAGAGAAAAACAGAAAGTTTCTAATAGGCTGGGGCCACACAACCAACTTCGTTTGGGGTGAGAAGAAACAAAATGTATAGCTGGCCCTTGAACGAAGTGGAGGCTTGGAGTGTCGAACCCCCTCCTAAACACACACTAAAAAATTTGAGTATAACTTTTGACTCCCACAAGCTTAATTAAAGTGGGCTGGAAATTGAAAACAGTATTCGCGATCCATTGTTGGAAATAAGCAATTGTGAAACTGCAGTTGGGAATGAGAAAATACTGTTTTCAGTTCGTGTTGGTTGAATCTGCGGATGCGAAATCCAGGGATACAAAGGGCGGGCTTTATTTACTGAAAAAAGTCTGTGTATAAATGGATTCGTGCAGTTTAAATCAGTGTACTCAAGGGTCAGTTGTGTAGAGGACAGAGTAGGCTTGGCATTTGGGATTGGTTAACTTGGTATACTGTATTTCTGACCACGCCGAGTATTTACAAGACAGGAAATGCATTTGCTGAGTGGCACCCTGGGAAGGAGAAGCACCATCTTGGGGCTAGAAATTTATTTCAACACTGGTAAGTACCTTTTATTTGAGAAAACATTTTCTATAGAGCACTTGCTGTATATGGAATCATGCGGATGTCTCCTATGATAAATTCTACACAATAAGTGCTTCAGCCGTTCCAGCCAGGCTTTTGCCACAGAGCCAGGTCAATCCCTGATACCAAAGTCAGTTATTGCAGTAGTAATATGTTGGAAAGGCAAATCTGAGATTGTAGTAGTTATGCATATTAAATGGATATTTGGCTTGGTATATCCTCACTGAAATTGATTTTCATGGCACCATACAATTATTACTGGGATAGTAATTGTAGTGAGAGCATTAGAGAAGTAGAAGTACTGTTGTTAGGTAAGAGGAAATTCTAACTATGTTAAGTCAGTTTATAGGATGAGGAATTTAGAAGAGTTTTGTCCAAATCATAATGCTCTGGTCAAATATATAAGTTGATATAACATTAAATATAGCAGGGGTGCTCTCACAAACCCAAAATAAGTGCACAACCTTTCTGTGTTCAGTATGGAACTTTTAACCCGGGTATTAACTTTCAACTACTTGTTGACAACATTGTTCTGCTTAGGTGCAAGTCATTTATTCCAAAACAGAAATTCAAGGATTAAGTGTGATAATTTTAAGTGGTGTTAAACATAATTAATATAAAGGAATGTCTTGTTTTTCAAATTTGAAGAAGTCCTCATAGTTACAAACTTTCTGAAATTTCACATAATGGTGTTTGGGGATTTGCATCAAAATGAAGAGGAATAAACTAACATTGAGGCTAACACTTGGAGCACAGTGAACCTTGGACATCTGACATACCCACTTGTATAAGACAATATTTATGTATTTCTATGCGATAAGCTATTTTGGGACCATTCAGAGGTCTAATAAAATATTTTGGGAAAAAGAATTATTTGAAATGAGGGCAATAATTTTTGTGCAGAAACCTCTACATTCTGATCAGCAAGAAAAAATAGGAAGAAAATTTGATCATATGAGCAAATAAACATAAACATATATATACACATAAGTCTATCTGCATACTTATATAAAGCTATGCATACATATAGTCTATGTATACATATATAAGTAAATGTGTTTGTGTATTAATAAATATATATATGTGCTTATTTAATTCAGCAATTTATTTTATCTATTAGACAGTTATTCCACTCAGGAGTTTCTAGTATCTCCCGGATATTCTTAAATAGAAACTAATTATAAAATTGTCATTTGGTTGTGTATTATTTTATTTCTAATCTCTTTTTTTGATTGTTTTGGTCCATTCTAGCTACATCATTGCTAAAGTATTAAACCAAAAGTTGGTTTGCATCTCATATAATTTATTTGTATATTTTATTGAGCTTAAAAAGCAGTTGAAAGACATTTAGTCACTTTTAAATACTAAAGATTACCTTCAAATTCACCCAAAAAGAGCTGGTCCTCTCCTAAATATGTCAACTTCTTTGTGATGACTTCTGATTTTCTCTAAAGTGTTCAAACTCACACTGTTCCTTTGTTTTATATGACTGTCTTGACCCAACAAAACAGAGACTAGTCTTGTGAGTTGTTGGTTGGTTTGTACTTGTTGTGGAATGATAGATTTTCTCAACTCTAAGGTCGTGGCATTCCACTGTAGTATGCTTGGTCAGGAGAACCTGGTAGGGTCCTTACAAAATCAATCAATAAAAAGTGTCTTGGTCTGGAGAAAGGTTTCCTCTGTTTTCTAATCTGAATAATGTTACTTTGAACAGCTGATTTCAAGGGTGGTTGATTGTGTCTCAGAAAGGATTATAGACTGAGATATAAGAGCTTAATGCATAGGAGCTTAAATCATAAAGGGACAACTCACATGGACTTTACAGTAGCATAAAACATTCCCATGAGGGACATGCATTGATAATCATTTAGCTTGATATATTGGATAAGAGTAATCCAAGGATACTTTCTATCCCAAACTTGTATGTATTCCAAATTTTTATTTATTAGTTTATTGGTTTATTTATTTTTGTTTAGGGACATTACAGGAAGGATAGAGTAAAGGGATTTTTTAAAAAGACATTTAAGGTTTGCTTTTCCAAACATGTTGGTCAGTTGGTTTTTAGGACCTACTTCTTATCTTTATACTCCCGTAGTGTGATAAAAATGGAAACAGTACAAGTGATTTCAATCTAGTAAAACAATTATATAGCCTTACAGAATTTTTAGTGAAGTATGTAGACTATAATTTTATAGAAAGAGTGTTAATCATACTTTTAAAAATCTTGTGTTCTTCCTTCAAAGGAATGGAGAATGATATATGGAGAAACTGGGTGTCAAATTATGACAAAAGTCTAGAAATACAAAATATTATAGCTGAGAATATTCATGATGAAGGTTACATTAAAAACTTTTAATCAGACAGAGGGTGTATGAGCAGGTTTTTTAAAGGCTGGATGCTGTATCATGGTTTGAATACCAAGATCCTTGGCAGATTCAGGAGAGAAGGAAATATAAGAAAAGGAAATCTATTTTACATAGGTTTGCTTGCTCCAGTAACTATCAAAGGCTCAGTTCTTTGACCCACACTGGACAAAAATGGAATCATTTGGATTGAGAGACACAGCACAAAGAAAGATAAATTTCACTCCTCTCAGCTCCTCCAGTGTGTTTTAAACAAGATCATTGCTGGGTTTTGTAAGGGATTCTTTGTTAGGGTTTTGAAATGCTGCATTTTCCGGAGTCCTTCCTACTGAAAGTAATGACCTATTTTGGAAGGATCTGAACGTTAGTTATCCTTTTATCAGTTTGATTTGTTTTGCCTCTCTGTTGCATACACTCTCCCTCGTCTTTAGATGTCCCATGTTCTCATCAATTATTGAAGGAGAAATTCTGAACTTGAACTTTTATTTTGATGTGGCTTTTTTCACAGCATTTAATTATTTTTTAGGCTTGATCAGGATTTCTACTTACCAGAGAAGGCAGCATTAAAAATACTCTTAAAAACGGAGAGAAACACAGGCATTGAAACCACAGAGCCGAGAACAAGACTTGGTTACTTAATAATATTTATTTGATCATTAGCCTCTCAGAATTGTCTTGTTGTGAGCAGGGCAAGAGTGATCCTGACTTTCAGTGCGATAAAGAGAAAGGTAATCTGAATCTTCAAGGATGGCATAAGATAGTCCTTCCTTCACTAAGCTAAAGACACCACAGGGTAGTGGAAAGTTGAAGCCAGGCTTGTCCAACCCCTACCCTGCAAGGCCGCATGCAGCACAAGATGGCTTTGAATGCAACCCAACACAAATTCGTGAACTTACTGGGGTGACACTGGTTAGCAAATATTACATAGGTTCCAGTGTACGGTTCTACAGTGCATCATCTATGTGTTGCATTATGTGTTCACCACCCAGAGTCAGTTCTCTTATACTTGACTCCTCCTCCCTCGACTCCCTCCCCCTCACACTTTGCCCTCAGGTAACCACTAAACTATTGATGTTTTCCATGAGTTTTTGTTTCTTTGTTGCTTTCAGTTTTATATTCCACATATGAGTGAAGTCATATGGTTCTTGTTTTTTCCTGTCTGGCTTACTTCACTCAGCATGGTGAACATTACGAAAATTATGCATGGACCTTTTTTTTAGCTCATCAGCTATAGTTAGTGTTAGTGTATTGCATGTGTGTCCCAAGACAGTTCTTCCAATGTGGCCAAAAGAAGCCAAAAGGTGGAATACCCCTGATTTAAGCTTTACTTCAAAATTAAGCTTACAAACTTATTTCACCTTTTATAAACCCAACTTATTTAATCATTAGGTTTAATACGTCTTTTAAAGAGTGTTCAGTCTCACTTAAATACCGAGTTAAATATCTCAAAACACTTAAAAATACATGCATTAACTCAATTCCATTTTAAGTAATTCAGTTTTCTGACTTAATAAACAAAACCTCCTGAGTACTACATATTGCTAATACATTTAATAAAATAGCCTTCAAATAGGGAAACGTAGTCTCTTCACATATTTCAGTGTGTTGAGGAGAAACGTAAGATTTTAAATTAATATGCTTCTACATATATTATTCTAATATTCCAAACTACTCATAAAGTTTTCACCATAAATGAGCAAACTTTATGTATACATTATGAGTATCTTAAATAAAAATATACATAAGTACTTTTTCAACCAAAATATTATTTTGTTCAATTATTTTTAAAATCCAACATATCTTAAGCCTCTCAGATCTTCTGTTATTGGATATTTTAATACCAAAGTTTTGAATAAGATAAGGAGTTTACTTACATAGAACCATTCTCCTCAGCACCAGCTAAGGAAGATGTTAATTATAGTATCTCTAGTAATTTGGGATTGCCTTCTCAACTCTCTGCAGGAGAAAAACATAAGATGGGTTACTGACTTCATTGTGTCTCCTACCAAATGGTTTAGTCTAGGATTTTGATTATATACAAAAAGGTGTTTTTATTTTGAAATTTATAGCTTGTTAATAGATAAAATATTTTAATGCTTAGGATGTACCAGTTTTCAGTGTCTGTCTTTTTTGGCAACATTCAATCACCAAAGGATGGCACTCTCTCACTCTCTTCTTGGAGGCTAGATGGAAGCACTAGCAAGCAAATCTTGTGTATAAGTTTAATTTTGACTACGTCTGACAGCCAGTCACAAAATGAATAAGTATGAACCCAAGATTTATACTGAAATTTCTAGTACACTAATCAATTATGCATTTTAGTTAATTTCTAGAAGTATTAGTGTTCAAGCTTTCTGTTCTATTCAAATTATTTTAATTTTGTTAAACCTTATTTTGTTTAGATTTACTTTTTTCTTCTTTTTCCAGTTTCCTAAACTAGAGAGCTTGGCCTCTGTTTAGGGTCTTTCTCCTTATTTAATAGAGGCATTTACAGCTACAAATTTTCTTCTGAGCACTGATTTGATGCATTCTATACTTTTAGGTATATTGTTTTTGATTTTATTCATCCTGACTTATTTTCTAATTTCTCTCATGATTTCATATTAATCAAATTTAGTTTGAGTTGAATCTTTGACCTATATTGTTGCAATAATATAAAAAGGCTCATTTACAATTTAATGTGTGCAGTCTGTTATTAACAATATATCTCAATGATTTTTTTTATATTTACTCTCATTCTCTACCTAGAGATATACTCAGGGAGTAAAAATAATGGGATTTAATTTTTAAAATGTCATTCTAATTCATTTGACCACTTTTTCTTTCACACATCATAGGCCCTTGATGTCAACTGCTAATGTTTTTTCTTTTTGGTTTTGTTTACCAAGTTGAATGTAATCATTACAGTCAAGCTAAAATCTGGAGGAAAAACTTCTTATAATAACAAGAATTATGATTCTTTGGCCTGGATTTTTCTTATAATGCAAAGATATATAATCAGAATTGAATTAAAATATTTTTTTGATTTGTACTTATTAACTAACCAAAAGTTAAATTACACATTTCACTAAACTTTTACATTTTTATTCTACATGCATAACAAATAACTTCTGATTTTAATTTCTAAATGAATCCTCTGTTTTCACATTGCAATAAGAGAAGCACTTCCAGAAATGCCTCCAGAGAAAACTTAAAGAATTTTAACCATGATTTTAGACTCTAGTATTTTGTTTAAGCATTGATTCAATTAGACTCTCGACATAATTTTTATTATGGGTGATTGAATTCACTTCAATTATCCTACATTTAGTAAAGTTTTATAATTTTATTTTTATTTGCCTTTTACCCAAGTGTTATAGAAATAATCCCTTAAGGAGCAGGATCTAATTAGATTCTTCAGGGGGTAATATAAGTGTTTCATTTAAATTCTAGTTATTTAAAGACTAATTAGAAAGTTGTTTTTGTTTTCATGATCTGGGAAGTAAAATGTCTAAAACATTTTAATGACTAAGGAAAGTATGCTTTATAAATTATTTATAATAATTGATTAAGTTATATTTCTGTGATCATTCATTGCATTACTTTTATAAACTGAAGAATATGTAGACAAAATTTATATATATTAATTAATATAAGTTTACTAATAATAAGTGGTATTTGATTATAAATACATTTTTTACATTAAAATAATATTTGACTGAACAACCTAGTTAATGAACATTTTCACTTAAGTAAATATTGAATTTAAATTTTCAACTTTTTAAAATAATTGTGTTAATGACTATTTTAATTTCAGATACATAATTGTCAATTAGAAGTGAGCCTACAAATGTTAATTTTAGTGATCTGTAGATCTCATGATAAGTGATCCCATCATGTGAGCACCACTCTCATGACCTCATCTAAATTTAAGTACCTACCCAAATGCCTTACCTATAAAGATCATCATATCTTACGAAGGCTTCAGCATACTAATTTTAGGGGAATGCATTCATTTCATGACTCTATATATCTATATCTATGAATCTATCTCATCTATCCATCATCTATCTAGTATTCCTCGACCCACATACTTCTGTCACTTTGGTCTTATTTTTCCTAGCCTTTATTTACCCCTAATATTCTCAACTAAATGGCCATGAATCATTATGCTTATTTTCTATCTTCATTTACTTGATAGTGAAATCAGGATTCTATCGCTATACTATGCTAAACTGATTTCTGTGACTGTAACAGATCTTCATACTGCCAAACAAAATCTCCAAATTTCTACTTTCATCTTAATTGAACACACCGAAGCATTTGACACAATTTACTCCCTCCTGCTGGAACCACATTTTCTTTTACTCTAAATTACTTCACCGATGGCTCCACTTCCATCAACTTTGCTGCTTCATTTCTACCAGCCCCAATCATTTCTGAAAGTTCATAATTCATTCTTGAGTCCTCTTTACTTTAATTTTTAAAAAATTTTAACTAATTGATGATTCATATGCAATTGTTAGAAGTAATACTGAGAGATGTTTCTGGGTTGCTTGTTTGCTTCTTCAGCTCCAAGTCTCAGTTATATGAGACAAAACAAAGAAATAGCAAACAAACAAACAACCTTCCTTTCCCAAAACAGAAAGAGAGATCACATTCGTTATTTGGCATTTCATGGAGTATGTAGAATTATGTTTCCCACAGCTACATCTAGCAAAGTATTAGTAATCCAGTACTGTATAGAAAAAAAATCAAACCATAGTTGTTTTGTTTTTATTTGTTTTTAATAACTACCATTTAAATGCTCCTTATTCTATGTGTCAGAATTTGGGGCTTGTCTAAGTTGGGTGATTCTTCTGCAGATCTCACATGAGATACCTTAAGCAGTTACAGTTTGTTGTTTTTTTCTAATTGGGGGTAATACTCAAGGAGGACTCATTTTGGAAAGCTTATGTTGCTCTACTTCCTCCCCAGTAGTCTAACCTGCAGTTGTCCATATAGTAGTAGACTTGTAGCCCCAAGAGGTAATCAGCTCCATTGCACAAGGCCTTTTCAAGCCTGTGCTTATACCGTATTTATCAGTGTCCACTTGAGCACAGCAATTGACATGTCAACATCAATGTTAGGGAGGCAGTGGATTACAATAAATCAAGAGAGCTTAATTCATAGGGCAATTACTGTAATGATATTCCACGAACACTGACTTCTTTTCAGAATCCAATTAGTTATATAACGTCTTTAATTAGATGTCTAATAAAAATTTCAGACATGGCATCACATAAACTGACTCATTGGTTGTTCTTATTTTCACAAATCTGTTTCTTTCCCCATGTTTCTCATTCTAGCAAATGGTACTCTGTGAAGCCACAAGCAGAAAAAAAAGGAATTTAATCTGTCTGCCATATTGTTTTTCCACCAGACTGTCATCTTATTATTCCAAGTCACCATTCTCCAATATTGTTACCTCTTAAATTGTTTCTATTATTATCAATAGTTAGAATAACAATAATGTACCTTTTCAACATAATTAGAATATACTATACATCTGGTTAGACTTTCCCAATGAATTTCAATGAATTTAAAATAATATCTATGGCTTATAGCAATTCTCACTAGCTGATATTTGCCCAATAGGGTGAACTTGCTTCCTCTCAGTTTCCACACACTCCCTTTCTTGTGTTCCCCCAAACTTACAAACTCATATCCACCTTAAGTACTTTATATATAAGTTTTTTTTCTTGGTTTGCAGGAATCGTTCCTTCTAAAAAGATGTCAGCACAAATGCAATCTCCTCAGGTAATTTTCTGACATAAAAATATGAAAGTTCCCTCATTCTGCCTGTCTCTATGCAGTTGTCCTGGTTTATTTTCTCTGTGATTCTTGTCATTGCCTGAAATAACCTTAAGCGTTACTGGTTTTCCACTAAAAGAGAAGCTTTACAATCACTATTTCCTTACCTGGTTATTTTTACTTCTTTATCTTCAGTACCTAAAATAGTTTCTGACTATTATAGGAGCTCTGTAAATATTGATAAAATTAATTAATATGAAATATATACTTGATCTTCAGTTTTATGTGTCAACTCATCTAGGCTGGAGTACCCAGTTATTAAATCAAGCATTAATACAGAAAGATGTTCTATAAAGGTATTTTGTACCTGTGATTAACACTTAAAACCAGCTGATTTTTAAAGAAAAGGAGATTATACTGAATAATCTGAATGGAAATGATCTAGTCAGTTTAAATGCCCTAAGAGCAAAATTGAGATTTTCCTTCAGAAGAAATTCTACTTTGATCTGTATTCTCATTCCTGCCTATTGCCCGTCTGCCTTTTTTAGTGATTTTTCATGTTATTCAGAATTACCTAGCCAGTTCTTATACAATCACATAAACTGATTCCTTGCCATAAACTAATACCTTTCTCTCTCTGTATTAGTTTCATGTGTATACCATAGTTATGCTATGTGCGTGTGTGTGTGTGTGTGTGTGTGTGTGTGTGCCATACATTATAAAATTGAAAGGAGGTCTTTTCCTTTTGATTTGTTTTTTTTTAGAGAAATAAATATTTTTTCCATTGGCACTAAAGTAAAACCAAGAGTAAAATTAAGATGCAGTCATAAGATAATTTTAAAATAAAAATAAATTTTTAAATTTCTTCTCAAAGGAAATAAACAGGAAATTTGAACTTATTCCCATTTACCTTCTGCCCCCTCCCATTTAAAATTTTTCAATTACAGTTGACTTTCAATATTAGTTTGTATTAATTTCAGGTATATAGTATAGTGGTTAGACATTTATATAATTTAAGAAGTGATTCCTCTGACTAGTGTAGTACGTCCCTGGGACAGTATATAGTTATTACCACGTTATTGACTGTATTTTCTATTCTTTACTTTACATTCCCATGACTATTTTAAAACTACTAATTTTTACTTCTTAATCCCTCCACCTTTTTCATCTTGTCCCCCAACTCCCTTCCATCTATCACCCTTATAAATCTAGTATCCATTTGACACCATAGTTATTACAATATTATTGATTCTATTTCTTATGCCTGCCTTGTAACAACTTAGTTGTACTTAATTCTTTCCCCCTTTTCAACCACTCCAACAATATCCCTCCTATTGGGCAACCATCAAAATGTTCTCTGTATCTATGAGTTTGTTTCTGTGTTGTTTATTCTGTTCTTTAGATTTCACATATAAGCAAAATCACACTGCATCTACCTTTCTCTGTCTGACATACTCCACTCAGCACAGTTCCCTGCAGGTCCGTCCATGTTTCTGCAGATGGCAAGAACCCATTCCTATCCGTGTCTCAGCAATATTCCATTGTATATGTGTACCACCTCCTCTTTATCCATTCATCCACTGCCTCCACATCTAAGCCATTGTAAACAGTGCTGCAATGGATATATGGGATGCAAATGTCCCCTCAAAGTAGTGTTTAGGGTTTCTTTGGGCAAATACCCAGAAGTGGGATTACTGAATCTTTCTTTGTTTCTTGTTATAGTAGCATTTATTTTAAAATCTTTTGTAAAGTTTAAAATCTACCCCATCTTTTTTCTTCTTATTTTCATTTTTATGAAATATCTTTTTCCATTTCTTTACACTCAGTATGTGTGTCTTTCAATCTGAAATGAGTCTCTTAGCATATGTAAGGGTGTTATTTTATTCATTTAAGCACCCTATCTTTTGATTGGGGCATTTAATCCATGTACAGTTAAATTAATTGTTGATAGATATACAGTAATAGCTATTTTATTATTCATATTTTTATCTTTTATTTTATTTATTTTTTGTCTTATAGAATTCCCTCTAACATTGCTTGTAATACTGATTTGGTGGTAATGAAGACTTTTAGCTTTTTCTTGTCTGAGAAACTTTATCTGTTTTTTGATTCTAACTGATAGCTTTGCTGAGTAATCTTGGTTGTAGGTCATTGGTTTTCTATCTTTTCTTTTTTTTTTTTTTTTTTTAAATGTGGATAGTTCCCTGGCTGGGAATCGAACCCAGGCCGCAGCATTGACAGCGTCGAAGCCTAGCCACTACACCACCAGGGAACTCCCGGTCATTGGTTTTCATAACTTAGTACTTAATGCCAATCCCTTATACACAATTCGTGTGTGTAATACATAATCTCTTATCTCTGAAAATGAGCTACGGCCTTATGTAGCTGATTTTTAGAGATAAGAGATTATGTATTACATACTCTAATACAAATATATACTTATGTTTGTGTAGGTGTGATTAAGTATAGCCCCCTATACTTAACTATAATTAACATTAAAGAAAAAATTAAATAACAAAAATTTTAAGTTAAGTCTAGCAAGTTAATCACTGATACAGATATTACAAGAATTATTTTTATTCATTAGTCCCTGAAAATAGATTAGCCTTGACTTAATTTACTTGATATCTTGTAGGGCAACATGTTCTAATGTAGAGTATCCTCAAAATTTTATAAATTCATTTGCTTTATAGACAGATATTTTGTATCTGTTAGTGAAACAGAATGTAGTTAGCATTTGAAATATTCTGTTGCCTGAAGTACCCTAAAAGTAAAGGGGTTCTAGTGGTGACAGCACTGTATTGGGAACACGTGATTCAATTTTCCATGACAGTTTAAAGAAATACTGTTAGTCAGATATCCAAAAATATAGAGTCATTTTAGACAGTAAGAAAGAACTATCTTTTTCCTCACCATAAGGAATGAATTCATTGTTTAGTTCCTTTAATTCTCAAGTGCATAACATAGAACATGCCCAACAGCTCCTAATAGTAAACAAGGTGCTAGAGATTATTATTGGTCTGAAAAAATGTGGAAGTATGGAAAAGTAAGGAGTACAGAAGAACTTATTTGAGAGAGAGTGCTAGTGGAGCTGCCTGCATTGTATACATCTAATGTGTGAGAGATACATAGTTTTTCTGTGCATTGAGAGCTTTCTTGGGTCCTCCAGAAATGGTCAATGCATCCTTATGCAAGGGCCAGATTTTGTAAGCCTGTCATTCAGAGAAAGCAATTTCCCTCCTAATGCTATGCAAGTAACTATAAATCAATAGATGATTATAGATAGCTACATTGGGAAAATAAACAATGAACAAATACCTTTTTTCTTTTCAATACAACTGAAGAGCAAGAAAAAGGAAGTAGTGATAAAGCATAATGTGTCTCTTATCCTACTCAGAGGTATTGAGACCGTGTATCTGTTCTTCATGGGAAGAATGAGAGATTAAGATATGTTAACATTTTAAATAAACATTAAGTCTTATAATAAATTAATATCTTAATATTAAAAATGATATAAGCAGTTTTGGAAGCAGACTGAGACATCAATAAAGGAGAACTATTATTTATCAGAAAAAAAGGGAGTTTAAAAGAGCATTGTTAATAACTGTTATTGCAAAAATAAGTCCAACATATTTATACTTCAATCAATAAAGTTTTTGCAAACATTTACTTTGTCTTATTTATATACATGTACATACAGAGGGTGCCCCCAAAAATGTATACACATTTTAAGAAAGTAAAAAACTGTATTAAAATTGTAATACTCAATATATACTGATAACAAAAGATGAATACAAGTCATGTTTGACTTCTGCAATTACAAGAGGTGCTGAAAGTGGTTACCATCAGCGTCCAGACAGTTCTGATTACAGCAAACTACTGCAGAGCAATGTTGACCAAAGTGTCCACTTGTATCACTGTACATGCCGTTTTCAATTTCTTCCCAAAGTACCACCAGCGTAGCCAGTTTTCTATGTATACCATATCCCTTAAGGCCTCCTATAGGTAGGAGTCAAGGGATGTTGAGTCGGGAGCCTGTGAAGGAAACTCAAAAAACATTCTCAAATTTCAAATACCACTTCAACATGGTCCTTGTTTCTTGAGTGACAACTGCTTCTGCCGTTTTCTTTGACTGTATTGCCTGTTGCATGGTGACGCTAGCATTCATTTGATTAATGCCATGTTTTGAGCGAATGTCATCCTACACATTGCTACTGTAGTTCACTTCAGCTTCAAAAGTAATGTATAGATAACATCTATTTTAAAATGTGTGTGTGTATATATATATATATATATATATATATATATATATTTTTTTTTTTTTTTTTTTTTTTTTTTTTTTTTTTTTTTTTTTTTTTTTTTTTTTTTTTTTTTTTGGTACAACTGTTCTATGTGTGTGTGTGTGTGTGTGTGTGTGTGTGTGTGTGTGTATAGGATATATGTTTATGTATGTATTTTAACCTTTTTTGTACCTTTTGCTTCTTAAAATTTGTTACATATATTAGGATATATACATAACAGAAATTGTAATTGATTTAATATATACAATTTTATAAATATGATGTATTTAATTATCATATTAACTGTGAATTTACTGCATTAATATTTATGTGATGAAACTCTCATAATAATTGGCCATTATTCTGTTAATATTTTATTGTTACTTGCATGAGGCATTACTCTCTAATGTAGGACATTGCTTTCCTAATGTAGGACATGTTTAATCTTCATTTACACCACAAGCAAATTTGCCACGGGGCATCTGAACAGACTAAGGATCCAAAAGTCTACAAGTTTTAACACCACATAGATTTTGTCAGTTTTCTCATCATCTCCAAGGTCATAATTATTCAGAAACTGGAGAAATATATTACCTAAGGGATTGATAGAGATCATATAGCCTACTCACTTTAATATTAAGAGGTTTACTTTTATATGAAAGTAAAAACTTTCCCAAAGACTAAAATCAACAGAATAGATATATTCAGGTGAAGTTACTAAAAATGCTATGATCTGTAAGATCGGAGTCTGATGGGAATTAAATGTGTCACTTTACATACTATTGCAGTATTCACATTATTTGAACTTTTAATGTTAAAACAAAACAGAGCCGAAAACTTTACATTAATATTTGTAGGAGACATTTTAAATTTTTATAGCAATCTGTAGTTTCAGAGATTCATTTAAAGTGAGACAAAGCTTTCAAATAAAATAATTGTCAGCTAACTTATCATTAAAATATTGTTTTAATCAGTTATGATGAAAGAGAGGCTAATGTGTTTTACATTAAATTATCATTACTCTTTAAAAATACATGTTTCATCTTTAATTTTCCCAGTAACAGTACTGTAGGGAGCCCTCGTAACGCAAATATGTAATTTAGAAGTTTTTTCTTATTAGTTCGTTATTCAATGTACAGTATTTTTCTGATTGTCTATTATTTTCCAGCACTCCTTGAAGAATAGTCAGTGTGGCAGTGAAAAAAAATTGTATTTCTTTGGTACATACAGCTGGGGAGAATTGATAATAGCGAAATTCATAAATGACATGCCATGTGCCATTAAGTGATATGAATATGACTAAAACAAATTAAGAGGCTAGAAAATTAAAAAGGATGGAATGAAGGTAAGAGTAGGGCCAGTTTCATGGACATTTGACCTGTGCAGTCGAAGGACCCACAGTCAGAAGGACCTTGTTTTAGCTTAATGCTCTGCTTTTACTGCCTTGAAATTCTTAATGCTTTTTGAACAAGGGGACACACACTTTAATTTTGTTCTGAGCCCCACAGATGATATAGCAAATGTCATGTGAGATTATGTTAGAAACTTAAGGAATATTGGAATTGTTTTGGCAGTAGTACCTTCCCCTGTATCTTTAAGAAGAACATTTTAGTGGGAATAACAAGTGAAATGTCTTGTACAAATTGGAGGAATAACAAAATGGCTAGTAGGAAGGAAGGAGAGAACAATGGTCATGTCTTGGAAGCAGAGAGGAGGATCAGATCTTTGCCAGGGAACGTGGTCCTCCTGTTTAATGGAAGGACTTTGTGTTTTAATTTGAGTGCGATAGAAGCTTTTGAAGGATTTTGAGGAGAGTAACATAATCGGAAATATTTTTGAGGATTGATTTAGTTGTGTAAGGCTATTTCACTAATCTGGACAAGAGTTGACATATACAAAGTAAACTGTAATGGGATAAATGTGGGACAAGAAGAGACTAACTGCAACTCCCTAAGAAAGATAAAAAGATAGAAGAGAACAGATTGAAGCAGTTGTGCTATGGATCACTCCAGAACTGCCCCTTAGACATCTAGTGGGAGTATATATATGAATGTTTTTGTTGTGTTTGGTGTTGGGGTGGCATGAGGGATAGAGGGTAGTAAGAATGACCATTAAGGGTCTTATGCACTGTCATTAGAACACTGGGTGAAAGCTCTCAATGATGTCATTTTATTGCCATTCTTACTCAGTGTCACTTACCAGGTGTACTGCTCTGACTAAGCTTCACTTTAACTCCCTTCCCACCACACACATATAAAAGGAGGGTTTCCTTATCAGTACTCCCCTGGGAAGTGAAAAATTCCAGATTCAGGAGCCTCACCTTAAACCCATCTTTACTGAAGCAAGTGATGGAAAGTCTATGTTTCAGTTAATAAAGATGGAAATTTGGGGAGATAATCTAGTAAATGGGGAAAATAAAATAGCTGCACCTTTAATAAATGGGGTGGAGGAAACAGAAAGAACAAGAACAACAGAGACTGAAAAAAGACTGGACATTTATTTCATATTCTGACTGTCATATGCTTTCTCAAGATGAATTTATATTCCACTAGTTAACATTCTTTAATACAAACATGTTTTCCCCAGTTCCCCACCAAAGAACTATATTCTTCCACATTGATGGCTTCCTACATAAAATGAGAGCATTAACTTGAATACGCTGCCATGTATGTAAGGGCTCAGTTGGGCTGGTTGTACCTTTTTCTTTGTCCACTGATTCCCTGAGCCTTAGTACTTAGGATTCCTTAAGAGAGGATTTTTGAAGGGCTTCTTTTATCTGATGTTTATAACAAGCCACTTTACATAAGAAAATCACATCGAGGATGTTTAAGCCATAATGTCACTAATATAAAGAAAGGTTTCATGTTACAACTTTGAGGACACAGATAAAAATACTCAATCTTCAAATTTGTTGCTAGACTATGATTATCCACTGATTAGGAGGTACAGTTATACTCTGGCTTTTATCCCACATAATTGATCTCATTCTAACTGACTATAATTTATGATGTTTCTTTGACACTTTGGAAATTTAGCTGACCCACACAGCTGTAGACAACCTTACTACTGACTGGCCAAAGAAGACCTATATAATGCAACCTTAAGGCCTGTCCTGCTCTGGAAGTTTTATGAAGGCTTTATGCCCTCCTGAAGTAAAAAACAAACAAACAAACAAAGGAAAGACAGTGCCAAGAAGAGATTTTTATCCTTCTGGGTGAAGTGGTTAGCAGATGTTCATATTTTAGTCTGAGAAGGGCACAGAATTACTATTATTTTTGTGATATGCTTGTTTTCAGATATTGCTTGAGTTCCAGTTAACAGTCTACTTTAATAATTATATATTCTCTCTATGTAATACATACATTTGATATATTTTATGGAATTATATATATACATGTACATTTTATATATTTATTTATGGTGATAGAGGCACAGACTGTTTGAGGAAATATTGTTTTCAGAAATTAGGTTATGATTATCCAATGAAGAATTGAGTTGGTAGAAATAAATTGGTATAAGTTTTTAAACTGTAATAATGAGATACGAAATGAGATGAAAAAATTTTTATAAAGAATTTTAGATATTTGGTAAACTAAAATATCTAAAATTCTGTATATAAAGTTTGATTGTATCAAAAGAATTTAAAGGATATACATGGAATAGGACAAATAAAACTTTTCATATGGTATTCTTGTCATTCCTAACTATATCATTTTCTTGTACTTTAATAAAAGTAAGCTATTATGAACTTTAAAATATCACCCAAATCTTAGTTTATAATTAACAAGCACAAACCCCAGTTCATTTAAAGCCTTGTAATCTGGCAAAGGCACTGGTTTTTAAAGGACATATATGAAACCGAGTAACACTGGGCAAAAAACAAATCATGTATGGTATAATGTGATGATGTTGCAACCTAGAATATAACCATATTTATAAGGTAAGATTTAAGTTTGGGATTTGTACAGCTGTATAGCATTATCATCACAACAGAGCTTTTTTGATAGTTATTAAGCTTGAATCTAAATTATTTCTTCAGTGACTTTTATTTATATTGGAGGTGAGGTGACATACTAGTGACTTTGTCATGGGCCTTCTGTGACAGGTAGAGCCACCACTAGTGGGTCTGGAAGGGAGAACAAAAGAAGAGACCCATTTTAATATTCTTTCTTTTTCTGAAAGTTTGCCCCAGTAATGGCTCTTAACCTAGCAAAAGTAACTCTTCCCATCTTCCAGAACCATCCAGCACTCTTAGGGCCAGTTTCATGGTATCCTCCTCACAGGTACCAACACTTTGCTCAGAGATCTGAGGTTTTTCTACGATGGTTCTCCACCAAACTTCTTGTGTACCAAATCTGGGCAGGTGGCATACCTTCCTGAGAGTTCTGAGTTTCGTATGTATGGCAAATCTCCCCTGAACTCCTAAGATCATATCGGCAGCCAGACTGTTCTTGCTTCTGAAATCTGATTCCTCTTTGGACCCTCTTCTGTAAGTACCTAGATAACTGCTTTCTCTACTTATCGTACCTTGTTTCCTCAGTAGTTTCTTTTTTTCTTCTTTAGACTTCCAGTACTGTATTAAATTATCTTTGTTGAAATAATCTAACGCAGTTGCCATTTTCAAAACCACTCCCTTAGGAGTAAAATCATTTGTGATGATTGGAGAATTTTAAAAATAGTAAAAATATATGTATTTACTAAATCTCCAATTATAGTATATTAAGTCATGTATAATTCTATTAAAGACATCTTTAGTGATATAACAAAAATGACAGCTAATAATCATAAAGTCTTTTATGTAACTGAATAAGGTAATTACTATGCATGCACTAACGTAATCAGAGTAATACTAAAGGCTTACTTTCTCTTGCAAAATAAGAGTAGGAAAAAATATATGTTCTCTTTTAGCATTCTATAGTTATTTAATTGCTGAACTCGAACTGATAATGCATTAGCATTTTTATTGTTTTTATATGAAAGAGATACAAATAACATTGGAAAACCAAGATAGAATTTCAGTTCTCTTTTAAGTATACCTTTAGGTGTGTAGACAGTACACTTATGGCATAGCTCATCGTAGGAAACCAGGAATCCTGTACATAAATTTATGCACCACCAACAGTACATTGAGAGCCTCATATCATGAACAAAAATTACTTTCTAGCCACAGAAAGCCTTCCAAACTTCTAGAAGACAGTGTAAGTGTATTCTCTTTAAATGTGTATCCTAAAATTTAAACTATATAACATAACTGCTGATATCACTTATTTACATAATAACCATGACCTGGAGCAAGAGACTATAACATGTAGTCATAACTCTAGATTGTTAATATGTTCAGCTATATGCTGGTCATTACATTATAGGGGAGAGAGTATTCTAGATTCTGGAAGAAATAGCTACCTTTGCCAATGACACTAAAGTCCTGGCAAGGACAAAAGTGAGTGACAATAGTTGATTATGCAAAAGGACTTCAGGAAGCCTAGTTTGAAAACAAAATGCAAAATAAAGAATATTTTTAGTTACTGAATTCTGTAATTCTAAAAGAAACTTAAATAATTGTACATATACCTAAATATTTAATTCACCTTAAGTACAAGTACTGCATGTCACTAATTTTTTCTCAAAATAAAATGTAAAGATCTATTTAAATAACAGCTAATATATACCATATATTATCATATTTTCAGATCCAATTAACAGTTATATGAAAACATTCTTGTATTTGGCATTTAAATATTATAAAATATGAAATTAGTTTAGCTCATACACACATGTGTAAACACACATCACATGGGGATGCGTAAGTGGATAATTTTTGAGTAAAGATATTGAAGCATGTTTTTCATACAGTGTGGCATATTAAAATGTTATTGGTCACTTTATTCTGAAATTTCCTATCTTTTTATCTAAATTACACATTCTATATGTTTAATAAATAATAACATTGAATGCATTGTAGCTAAAAAGTTTTCTGTGCCTGCTGTGAACTGAATACTTATGTGTATTTTAAACAAAAATGACTGCCTTTGTTAAATGTCCTACAATATAAGACTCAAAAAGTCATAGAAATAATGCATTTTTAAAGAGTGGCAATGATATATATTAAAATCTTATTTCACATATTTGTATCAATTGTCTCTGTAATTTACGTACTTTCTTTGTCTTAGATTAAGTTTGACAGTTTAGGATACTCGTAGTATATCACATATGAGGGCTGTTCAGAAAGTATCCAGCCATGTAATATGAAAAACAGAAGATTTATGGCTGAGTTTTTTTATGGACAGCTCTCATATGTCAAGTAAGTGTTCCATTAAGTAAAATCCTGGTGTTTAACTACCAAAAAAGTTTAGATATTCTATGACTAATTTTAAGGTTCTTTTTATTTTCCTTATAGCATTTAAATAAATGTTCACCAAAGAATTATCTCTCCAAAAATGTGACTAATATTATATCAAGGAGGACAATATGACTCCAGGCAGTTGTACTAGATAATCTTTGTTTTCTATTATTTGACTCTAGTGCTAACGTCATCTTAAAATTTGGAATATAAAATCAACATTTTGCTATGTTTATCATATATCTAACTGAGTAACTGACTAAATCTAAAGGAAGTTTCATACATATTAATATTATTTTTATATTAAATAATATGCAAACTATATCAGATTATTAAAGCGTGAGTGTTCAGGCATGTTTAATCGTATAATTACTTAAAAAAATAAACCTGTGATGTCTATTGGAAAACCAAATATGAAATTGATTATTAAATTTTCAGTAAGTCATAAAGCTGCGAGGAGTGAATTGGGTATTAGAAATTATCTGTAATTTTGGATCCATTTATAAATTAGCAACTATCAATTAGTAGTGCTAAGCTGAAAATGTTTTATATGAAATTTAATTGGATTGTAAAACAAATATATCTCATAAAAGTAATATGTTATATGTAAGGTATTCAATTTTCTCTTGTATATCAATGTTAAATAATACATCTTTTTCATAAGTAAATTCAAAGGAGCAGCTAGCTAACTTCTGCTATTTAAACAGGTTGTCTTTTATTTTTATGATTATATTTTTGCTCTCATATGCTGCATTGCCCTGTTTTATTTAGCATGAATGAACAACCACATTGTGCAGTGATGATTTTTAAAGCAAGATTACAATGTAAAACTCAGATACGTAAAATAGATGTGGCCATCGAGTTAATCGAGTGATTTCTTTTTTTCAAAACAAGATAAAACATTTTACTCTTTCATTATATTGAAAAAATATTTCTGTGTTTATGTTTGAAATAGACAGGTATGAAATCCCTGATGATTTAATATGAGCAATCACTTATACAAGGCAAATTTTTTGATATTTGAAGTCATTTTGGTCATTTAATGGCTCGTAATAACAGCTAAGATGTTTGCCTGTTAATAGTCCTTTTTTTTCTGTTTAATGAGTATTTTCAACTATTTTTAGTACATTTCTGAATTATATCTTGAAAATTCAGGCTGAACCTATTTTCAGAACACTGAATTTATTAGCATAATTAAAATGTGTTGGCATAGGTGCATAAATTAAAAAAAATAAATTGACACAATTGAATTGGCTGACATATGTGAATAAAGTCTGGTATAAAGATTCTTGCTCTGATTAATTCTGTGTAGACTCTAGTCTAGGTCACCTGATGCTTGATTGAGCTGACAAAACAATTCAATTTTCATTTTTCTGAGCGGTCCTATGAAATTATGCAAACTGAATTAATTTCTTACTATTATGTATATTTTAGTTACCAATAGACATCCTAGATAGCAATGAAACAGTATTCCTTGTATGAGAAATTCTGTGTAATGGATGGGGTGTTAGTAATGAGTATTTACATTTTATACTTTTATACTCTGAGTATAAATAGTATATCATAACAGAGTTGAGTAAACCTACCTACGTCCAGATATATAATAGTGAAATGAGATGATGCTATGCCTTAGGGTATAGATGAGTGATTCATACTCTAATAATGAGGCTTGAAATGAGATATGATTTTAATTTAACTGTAAGCATAGTGAATGATCTAATTTTTGTATCTTGTGAACTTTGAAATAGTTTATCACAATATAGGGAATATTGATTTATTTTAAATATTTGGTATATATATGAGGGTTATCCGTAAAGTATTCAGCCATATAACCGTTTTTGTTATATTTTCAATGAGTGGATTTTTTTCAGACATCCCTCATGTGTGTGTATGCGTGTATGTGTGTGCATTTATATTTTCTTTAGGTATTTCTATAGAACTTTGTGTTGAAATGTAGAATAAGTAAAAAATTGTGTGCTGGTTCACACATAAAACTATATCCCTTCAGGTTGTCTCAGAATGACACAGATCCTCTGTAAAATAGGCTAGTCCATTCTCACTAGCATGGTTTTCAAACAGCAAAGTTTCTGACAGGCTATGATTTTAGAAAATGAAATAATTATGCAGTAAAAAAAAAAAAAGACAACAAAAAAAACTATATCCCACATACACTGATACACACACACACATACACACACACATACACATACACCTATGGATATATGGGCTGTCCTGAAAGTATCCAGCCATGTAATATGAAAAACAAGCCATTTATAGCTGGATTTTTTCTGAACAGCCCTCGTATATGAGATACATATATATATAATCTCCACATGCATACATACACATATACACACACATATGTATACATATGTATATGTGTGTGTGTATATATACCATGTACAAATGAAATATATACATATGTGTGTATATACACATTCACAGAGATGTATTAATGTATGCCTTAGTGCATAGTGTAAGTATAGGCATATACATTCCTCAGTGTATGGAAGAGTAATTGGAGCATACTAGTGTGTATGTGTGTGTGTGTGTGTGTGTGTGTGTGTGTATGTGTATACAGAGGGTGCCAAAAAAAGTATATACATTTTAAGAAAAGAAAAAACTGTATTAAAATTGTAATACTCAATATATACTGATAGTCCAAATTTAAATGTCTAAAATACCTTCCTGCCTTTCTTCTTACAGTGATTAATAAAAGAAAAATGACATTTGTATTGCTGTCTGCAGAGAAAAATATGTATATATAGATATAGATATACCAATATCAAAAGATGAATACAAGTCACGTTTAACTTCTGTAGTTGCAACAGGTGCTCAAAATAGTTACCATCAGCATCCAGACACTCTGATTATGGCAAACTACTGCTTGAGCTATATTGACCAACGTGTTCACTTGTATTGCTGCACATGCCATTTCAATTGCTTCCCAAAGTACCACTAATGTAGCCAGTGTTCTGTGGTAAACTATATTATTTAAGGTCCCCCATAGGCAGAAGTCAAGGGATGTTAAGTCAGGAGAACATGGGGGAAACACAATTACACCTCTTCATCTTATCTGTTGCCCTGGCAACCGGTCTTGAACTCCTTGAAAGACAACTGAGCTTCTGCCATTTTCTCTGACCGTCCTGCCTGTTGCATGGTGATGCTAGCATTCATTTGATTAATGTGAAGTTGTGAGTGAATGTCATACTATGCATTGCTACTCTAGTTCAATTCAACTTCAAAAGTAATACATAGATAACATCTCTCTTAAAATGTGTACACATTTTTGGTACCCTCAGTATATATATCTATATAGATACAGATATAGATATAGATATAGATATCTGTGTGTGTGTAAGACGTAGAGAATATCTGTGATGTCACTTTGTATATTATAAAATACTAACTTGTTTAATTAGAAAAATTCTAACTGTACTGCAGAAACTGACATTGTAGATACTTATTTTTTTGAAAGAGCCTTGTAATGCAGTTTCAACAAATGGTAATACACTATCAGCTTATGGTAAGGAAAAAGTTTTCATTTTATTTCTCAAATGTTTCTCTTATTAGTAAAACATATACATATACAGTGTATGCCAAATATATGCATTTATGTATACATGTATGCACACACACACACACACACACAGAAGATGTAAAAACTATATACATATTTTAAGAAAGGAAAAAACTATATGCAAATTGTCATAATATATACCGATGACAGAAGATGAATACAAGTCATGTTTGACTTCTGCAATTGCAAGAGGTTTTCAAAGTGGTTAACATCAATGTCTATCTGATACATAGATAACGTCTCTTAAAATATGTATTCATTTTTTTTGGAACCCTCTGTATGTTTGTGGTGTGTGTGTGTGTGTGTGTGTGTGTGTGTGTGTGTGTGTGTATTTGTGGAGAGTCAGAACAATAGCCACTAAAAAGAAACTTCTAGAAAACAAAAACATAATGCAGAATTTAAAATATTTCCTTAAGTGATAATAAAATACCTGAATATAATCACATTTTGATTTAGAATTTATAATTATTTAATTTAGTTTGTTTTTTATACTGCATTGTTAAATAGAATTTCATAAGAATAAACAAATTGGCTGTATATTGAAGAAAAATCACTGTGTGAGTTTGCTACTAAACTGTTACAGTAAAAGAAATATGAGCCTCTTTGTGCATTTATGGTAGATTAATGGTTAGAATTCACTGACAACATAAAAATTACAGTTTACTTCATAAAATATTTTTACAAAGCATCTCTTTAATAACTCTGAGAATATAACATGTTTTTCCTTGTATACGATGATATTTTTCTCTTAAATTGTTAGACCAAAAATTAGGGGTTGTCTCATTCATGGGATATCCTGTTGAGAGAGTTTCTTAATATTGGGTTTGAAAAGTAGGGGTTGTCTTTTACATGGGGGCATCTTATACATGGAAAAATATGGTATGTTGTTACTCCAAAGACCCTTGGTAACCTCTTTACACAAAGGAGGTCATCATGACATCATTGACTAGAGTTTATAGCAATAGTTATTACCACAGCGTTTTGCTTTTATTCATAGCTGCCCGGGGCCAGCTATGACAGAAGAAATAAAAACAGTTATCAGATTTACATCCAGAATGATTATGTTGTTATGAATTATAACATATGAATAATATGGATTTGATAATTTCAACCCCTATTTGGGAGTCGTGATTTATATGGAATTTGGGTCACCTATCAAATATAATATATTGAAAATATGTGAAGGACAAAAAGCCATAAATTATCCTAAGTTTAGATTAATCTAGAGCGATCTGTTTTAACAGTATTTAATAAATTACTTAAATGTTACAACACAACTGATTATCACTATTTAGGACTTTTATTTGTTTTGGTTTAGTTTTTAACAGTTACAAAAATGTGTTAATAAATATATTGAATTGCTGAATTTTTAAGCTGAAATGGTTTAGTATTGAGCAATATAATGTAGAGAATTCTATAAAATACTAATGTATTAAAATATTTCAAACATCTTTTTAATAAATATTTATGGAGCATCCATTATGAGGTAAGCCTTTTCTAATACTGTGTATTTATGATAAGAATATAACCCTTTCTCTTGACTTCAGGATGTTGCCTGACTATGAGAAGATTGAAAATTATGACACAAACTGTAATACAGTGTAATATCTGTCATAAAGCAGGGGTATAAATAATGTGTCATCAAGCATTGAGGAAGGAGTGGTTAATTCTGTTTCTCGGATGATTCAGGAAATATTTGGTGTTGCTGAATTGGGTTTTGAAGGGTGGTTGGTTAATAGAGGAAAAAGGATGAACCAATTTCCGTAGAAAGAAAACATCCATTTGTCAATTGAAAAAAACAAGCTTCTTTAAATAACTACAACTGATTATTCTCTAAATATTTACCTGCCACATTCATAATAAACTAATACAAGCTTCTTCAATATTTAAATATATTGGAAATGTCTAAAGAGTTTATTATAATCATGCCTAATATTCTTAATTCACTAAATGTTTAAACTCTTTAAACAGAAAAGCATACAATGTTACAATTAATGCAAATCAGTAAACTTGCAACAATATCTCTAACTGAATTTAACCAATATGATTTTAATTAAATACTAATTTTATTTTTATGAAATTAAGTGCATTTTGTTATAGATTTTTATTTGCTTGCTGTTATCTAGTTGTAGATTCTTACAAAAAAAAAAAAAAAACTAAACTAAATTAAAATAGCAGACAATGTAGAATCTGATTTATTCCTAATAAGATCTTGCTCCATTCTCAGGTACTTGCTTCTCAATTCAAAGTTTTTTTGAGGCCCATGTCTCTTTTGTCATAGAATTTTACTTGTTCTTAGTGGGACACTTTGATTCTATCTTTAATATTTTATCTATCAACTTGTCATCTATCTATTTATCTATGTATTGTCTATCTGTCATCTGTCTCTAAAACTTTATTTAAAAATGTACAATTTCTTTATCAATAATTAATCGTAACTAATAGAGTCACCAGGATTCTTCATTACTTATGAAGTGAGGAGGTCAATTTGGATAGTTGCTTTTCTTTTAGCATATTTTGTTAATTCATCATTAGTGGACATACTATTGGAATAATCTTTTTAATTGCACATAGTATATACCCTTGTTAGTTTCTCCATGTATGTGACCTAATACTGACTAGCTTACTCATAAGTTATATTTAAATATTTTCAACTCATACCAAAAAACCCCAAACGTATTGAAACATTAACTATCATATATTTTCCAAAGAAAACAAAAATGTCTACCCAACATATTACTAGTTAATAAAATCAATGAATAGATATATGTATATAATTACATTCAAACCACTGAATTGGTACCTACCTGCCTTATGTCTGTATTGTATATTGACATTGATCTATAAAATAACATGAACTCCTGAGGTTTTACCAACTTACTTGTTCTGATTGACTTCATCATTATTATGATTTAATGTTCCAAGTATTACAGCCAATTGAAACGAACCTCCTTAGCAGCATACTTGATCTCACCGTTTATTACCTTCTGCTTTCCTTCAAAGCCAGTTTAGTTCTGTTCATAACAGTGTGTTTCACATTCATCTTGATTTTTTTTTTTGTACTGAGGCACAAGATCAGTTATCAGGGATTCCCGATTTCCTTAACAACTAAAAATTTAGGAATCAAAATGTGAAAACTAATGATGCTCCTTAGTTTGATGGTAAGCAAAGTGTTTTTGCAGTTGCTATTTGTTCACCTTAACATTGACAGAACCAAAAAGTACTCTTTTTTCAATTTTTTAAATTTTAATATTTTTATTAGTTTCATGTGTATAGGAGAACATAATGTTTAGACACTTACGGTCCTTCTGTAGTGATAACCCCAATGGATCTATTTCCCATTTATGTATTAACAATTTTTTTCCCATCTTGAACTTTTTTTTTACAGTATATAGTTGTATCAACCATTCAGATTTCTTCTACTAAGACACTAAGAATTTCTGAGGTCAATTTAAACTGAGATATGGATAAGAATAGGAGATTTGCAAAAAGGGAAAGTTAAAAAAGATTAATACTTCTAAAGCATAGTATATTTAAAGAAAAGTATCGATATTGCAGGAGAAAATTGCATAAGGTGAGACTTACGATGCATACAGGCATTAATATGTGGTGTTTTTGTTCATTTTAAAAATATTTGATTTTGTTAGTATTAGTTGCTTAGTTTTGTATGTTTATTATTGTTATTTTTAGTTTTGTGTTTATTCTTGTATTTTTTCCAGAGATAATGGGAATTGATTAATAGGGGAATGACAGAAACAGGAATTGTTTAAAATTTACTGAGACAATCAGATTAGTGAGTAATTAGGCAAGTAATGAAGGGTTATTACATTAGCATCATTAGGAGATGTGTTGGCGTGGACCAGAGTGGTGGCACTGTTAAAAGAGATGGAAATGGATTCAAGAGATATTTAGAAGAAAAATGCCAAGTGATTTTGCATTGAATTGGGCAAGTAGTCAGGGAAAAGAGAAAAAGGTAAGTGTAAAAGATAAATACGACTTTTAAAACATTTTGAGCTGGATAGATTTTTATACATTTAAAAATGAATGTATTATATATTGAATATATGATACAGAAAACACTGGAAAAGGAGAAAGATTTATTTTATATTTTTATTAACATTGGTAACCTTGAGATGTTTAAATTAGAATTGTCATTTTAAATGTTCACTTAGAAATATACTGTAATTTTATTTATAAAAACTTGTTGAAGAAACTGAATCCTCAGAGAGACTAAACACAGTTTATCGAAAGTGATAGGTTTTAGCGTTATAAATTAGGGAATATATTAGGTAAAGCGTATAAAGTATAGTGTGTTTACAAAGATTAGCAAATATTTTGTTTTTTGTAGTGTATATTTTATAACTACAATATTATAAAATACCTTCATAAATAACTCAGATGTGTGGAAATGTGTTTAAGGTGAACAAAACAGATCTGTTAATAATATGTTTTGGCTATATTAGATCGATATACATTATTATTTGTAAACATAGTGTGTTCAAGTCTGTGCAACAAAAAACCCGAAGGCTTCCTTTAGTAATATTTTCATCCACTTAACATGAATAAAATGATGATTTAGGTAAATATTTTAACAAGTGAGATTCACTGTATTTTACTGAAATTGGTTTTCTTTTACCAAGAGAAAGGGTAATGAAAGGATGTGTTACATACAAAGGTGATGTTAGAAAAAAGATGGGATCATCACCAAGAAAACAAGTGGACATTTTCTTGTTAACTTTTGTATCTTTTCTCAGAGGAATTCCTTTGAGTGTTTAGGCTTTCAAAATATTTGATACATTATTTTAGAAATGGCTAACACTGTTGCAGACACAGTATAAAAATATGAGTTTTTTTTTCCAAAGTTTCCAACTTGTATATCTCATTATTAATTTTGCTCACTCAAAATAAAGATTATTGCTTGACCTGAGTATTCCTCTGCATACCTGTTTTGCCTTAAAAATTAAACATGTTTTTTTCATTTGGTTTGCTGACTAAAAAAGCAAAGTTCTTGATTCATGATAAAATACATTTTATGTATTTCTGATTTGTGAATTATTTTGGTTTTCTTAAGTTTACCTGATGATTACTCAGTTTATTTCATAAAATAAAAATGTGATAGGAAATTGGATGGTTGTCTACAAAAGGTCTTGGCTACAATGTTTCTATCAAAAATTCTATTTAAAATTATACATTTTTTGATATTCATATTATTGTTATTTTTGTTAAATACATTTATTTCTATAACTATTTTGGAGCTAATTTTTGCCAGTTAATCTCAATTGTGAAAAAAATTTCTTGCATGATAATTTTTTGTAAAATTTTTTTGCATCCTACTGATATTTTATTTTTTTAATTCATCAGATCAATGAAAGCAAACCCACCTTTATATTGCAGCACATGACAATAATTTGCTTATCTTGTAGCCTTTCATTAAAAGAGTTAAATAAATGTAATCTTTGTGAATACAAAGGCTAAGAATAAGTCAGCAAATTTTAGCATTCACTTTTTAAAGTCCTAAAGCACTTAACCACTCACAATCACTTGTCATCTCTTTTTATTGTTCAGTTATTGGTGAAAGCTTTGCCTTTTCTACAGACTCATGAGCTCTTGAACTTCATATGGGTTCTGAAAGAAAAAGTTTGATTAAAGGAAAGCCAGTTTTGTCGGTGCAAAATCATTTTTGGGCTATGATTTTATTAAATTTAGCATGGAAAATAAATCCACTGTATCTGAAGGATCTGGATAATACTGTTAACAAGATGAAATGTTTTAATTTTGTATTTGGAAATCATCACAGAAAAAGAATGAGAAAACAAGGTTATTGTAAGACAAAGCAGTACTTAATGATTTTTAAAAATGAATTTGTTAGATGAGGAAGATAAAGTAGAAGGATAATTGTATCAAGGTGAGGTGATTTTGAATCCTTAAACTTAAATTAATTTTTGGTCATTAGCAATTTAGCTCAGTTTTGCTTAGGCTATTATTGGTCTTTTAATGTTGTATTGATTGATTTGTACAATTATTGAAATTAGAAAAATAGGTTACAAGGAGATGTTAATAATGAAAGCTTGATATGTATCTGAGGTTTCGGATCATTATAGAGACATTAAACATTTTATAAGATTTGATAACCCTGAATTGAGTGGAGCAATTAAAAAAATACTGCGTACACTGGTGAAAGAGTTGGAAGCTTTTATCATTAAACAAATGTAAGAAAAGTGATGTACTATGGAAGAACAAGATTATTGCTGACTAGAAAGTGTGGAAATGATTTCATTTTGGATGAAAAGAAGCATAAAACCACCTGTTTAAGAACTGACAAGAACTATTGAGCATCTCTTTGAATTTCTAGCTGTGTGTTGACTCTATACAGGACAAAATATATATAATGTATTTTTTAGCATTAAAGAGGAAAATTAAAATAAATTTACTTATTCAGTGAACATTTATTGAGAGCTTACTGTGTGCCAGACTCTTGGCAATATGATTATTTCTGTAAGATCCGTCCAGTAGAGTAAGAAATATGAATAAAGAAGACAAGGTATACAAAAGAAACCTAAGGGCTACATCGGACAAGGTAATCACGGATTCCAAGCAACAACATCAGGGGTGAAGTAGGGGGTCAAAGCTATCAACTTTGCTTTCAGGAAGAAGCTTTCTTATTCATTCAAAAACATTGTTTTTTGCCTACTTTTTATAAAGCATTGTACTAGAATATTATTAGTTTTATATTAGTCACTGACTGTATGGAGTTTGTTTACTCTGTAGTGGTTAAGCCAAACTTTGAGCAAATAATAAAAAAATAATATAATTATAGTTGACTTAAGTGTCATCAAATAAAAATAAAAGTTTAAGAGTTTGTATTTTGGTGTCTAACATAAAAAGAAGTACATTGGGGAGAAGTGTTATGAAAATTCTTTACGAAGTAGTACTTACATATGGAGCTGTAACACAGGCCCTTTTGTTTATTTTTAAGACTTTATTTTGTTAGTCTTGATTTTTTAGTTTTGTGTGGTTTTTTGTTTTGTTTTGTTTTGTTTTGTTTTGTTTTGTTCTTAGACTTTTTTTTCCCCAGAGACAGTGGGAATTGGTTGATAGGGAAATTAAAAAAAAAAAAAAACCCCACGTGAATTGTTTAAAATTTACTGAGACAAGCAGACTGGTGAGTAACTAAGCAAGTAATGAAAGTTTAAGAGATTATATTTTGGTATTTAATGTAGAAAAATGTATTTTTGGGGAGGAGTGTCATGAAAATAATTTTAGAAAAGGTAGTATTTACACATGGAACTTTAGGATATGTAAAAATACTATCTCTGGGTATAGGACACAAGTAGCTTATATTTTTGTTTTGTTTATACTTTCAGTACTTAAGTATATTGTTCCACTGTTTTCTGCTTTGGATTGTTTCTGAGGAGATTTCTGCTTTGATTCCCATCTTTTTTCCTTTATATGTCATTTATCTTTATATTCTGGCTACTTCTAAGATATTCTGTCCATCAGTCTTTTAAGTACTTTGGTTACGATTTGCCTTGGTATAATATTCTTTACCTATTTTTTGTTTGAGTTTTATTAATGCTCTTGGATCTGTGGATTTATAGTTCTCACCAATTTGCAAAATTCATAGCCACTATTTAAATATTTTTATGTTTTCCTTCCTCATTGCTCTTCCTTAGGGACTCCAATTATTTCAGTCTGCTTTAAACATTTCCAGATTATACTAGCATTTTGTTTGTTATTTTCAGTATATTTTTTCCACTTACAGTTTCAAATTTAATAGTGTTTTTATTGGACTTTAGGTTCATTAATTTAACTTCTTTTATGCAGTGTCCAATTTGCTGCCAATCAATTGCAGTGTATTTGTAATGTCAAACATATTTTCCATCCCTAGAATTTCAAATTGGTTATTCAAAAAATATCTTCTGTTTTTCTACCTAATATAATAGATCTATATTTTTCTGCCATCTTGCACATATTCAACATACTTAGAGTAACTTTTAATATTCTTGTTTACTAATTCTATTATCTTTGTCTATTTCTATTGATTGATTTCTATCCTTTTTAATGGATTTTATTTTCAAGCTCGTCACATGCAGGCAATACTTTATTAGACGCTAAAACTTGTGAATTTTATTTTGTTGGATTCTGAATATTTTTATATTCCTATACATTTTCTTGAATTTGTCTGGAACCAAATTAAATTACTTGGAAACAGTTTGAAACTTTGAAAGCTTATTTTAATGAGTTGTTAGACATGCCCATAATAGACTTTAATTCAAAGCATGCAGTGAATAGGAAAATGAAAGTTAGGTGTGTCCATTGATTCACTTTGCCTGTTTGATACAGGATGTTACTTATCTCCTAGACTTTGTAAATCACTCGAATGTGTGTAGAGAGGATATAAAGATAATTTGGGTCCTCTGCTGTCAATGGCAGATCAAAACTTGTAATCAGCACCTTTAAAAAGATGTGAAAATTCTTTTCCACCAAGAATACTTACTTGCATAAATGACCTAAAATATCTCTGGGAAAGCATTGGGAAAATCCTTATTTTTTTATATATTCTATCACATTGCATGCCCTTAAGTGGGCCCAGTTACTCCTTCAACTAAGGGCCTTTGAGTGTGAGAACTGGCTTGAATTTAAGACAAGGTAATGGAATGGTGTATTTCTCTATGGTGGCAAATAACAGCCTTTTCTCATCAGTTCTTAATTGATTTTATTACATAGAGAATTAAATGGCAAAATTAAGTTAGTTCAAGTACACATACATTATTTTAATTTTCCTAAGTCTAGAGATATAAAGATGAACACATAAGAAATTGAATTTTAAAATTTCCTGTAATATGTTAAATCTCAAGATAACAGACCAATTATTATCACAAAATGGCTTTGTTTTAAGGCCTTGACAAAAGGAAGACTGGGAAAAGAAGTGTAATCATTGTGTATTTGATTTTTAAAACACTCATATAATACAGAGTAGTGGTTTTATAAGCTAATTAGTTGAGTATGATATTTCAACATCCTAATTATTTTTTGACAGGGAAAATATGATATCTAAAATAAAATTTTAAAATTACCTAATATATATAAAGAGTTAAAATCATTAGTGCATATATTAAATATTATTAGGCGTGTCTGTCACAGTTTGTATTAATTTTTACATTTTTAAGTTAATTCTCCATTCTTTCTTAACAACTATGTCAAATTTTTTGAGTTACAAAGTTCCTACACGTTGCCTTGATTTCAGCTTAGTAACTTGGACATCTAAACTAACCTTGAAGAAGTCTTACTGCCATTAACAATTTGTTAACCTCTGATAATATATAGAATTAAATAAATTAATTTTACTGATTTTAGGCATAAGCATGCTTTTAGCTATAATTTAGAATCAAAACCAAGGGTTAGATTTACTTATCAATATTTGTTAGGAAATTACTAAACATTTTAAAATTTATTTTATATTTTTATTTTTTATTGTTAAATTTATTGGGCGACATTGGTTAGCAAAAATTGCATAGGTTCCATGTCTACAGTTCTACAGTGCATCTCCTATGTGTTGCATTATGTGATCACCACCCAGAGTCAGTTCTCTTTCCATCACCACATATTTCACTGCCCCTCCCTTCCCTCTTATCCCACTTGCCCACTAAACTGTTGATCGTGTCCATCAGCTTTTGTTTTTTTGTTGCTTTTGGTTTTTCATTCCACATATAAGCTAAGTCATATGGTTCTTCATTTTTCCTGTCTGTCTTCTTTCACTTAGCATGATGATCTCAAATATTCTTCATTGCATCACACATAGCAATATTTCATCTTTTCTTGTAGCTGAGTAAGAATATTCCATTATGTATATAACAAACATTTTTTAAATGCTAAACTTTCCACCCTTTGCTAAAAATGTATTCATAAATGAAAGTATCTGGTTTTCCTTTTATGTCATAATTAACAATTTTAATTCTAGCGGAGGAAGTAATGTTCAATGAATAATAAAGTAATACAATTTGCAAATGAAATAGTTTGATAGTGTACTTTCATAGAAACAGAATTGACTACATCAAAACATATTTTCTTCATCCAAATAAAATGTTTCAGTCATGCTAAGTATTTTAAAGCATTGTATATATTACATCATTTTATTTCCAGCTTCTTTCCAGTTTATGCAATCAGCATTTGTAGCACACAGTTCATACGTTAAGATTTTATGTTTTGTTTATGCTTTTTAGACCAAGAGCAATGATAGGTATATGTCAATATCTTGCCAGTATTTAATGAATCATGCGAATAGTTGAAAATACATATTTTAATGGATCAAATTTTGTTGCAGTCAAGAAAATATTTCGATGGAAATTTTTAATAACTTTTTTTGCAAAACTGTAACACACTGAAAAAGTAAAATAAATATGACATTGGATAGTAGACTTATTATCTATATTTATTATTAAATTTGTTCCAATAAGTAGAATTTGGAATTTTTTAAGTATGCCTTCACAGCTATTTCAGTATCTAATTAAAACTGAGTGTTTTGTTTTTTCTTTTCTTTCCAAGTTTGATTACCTTCACTTCTTAAGGCTCTTAAAAATTCTCTTACTGAAAATGAGAGAAATGGTGCTATATATTGTATGGTACTAATTAGTTCTGTTTTTCAAACCAATGTGCATGAAATATACTGACTGCAAATGTCTGTTTCCACATAGCTAATTAGAAAATGCTTTTGAGGGAATTCATTTATTTTTCTTTTTACCATTTGCCTCAAGACAAGAAATTACTACATAGATGAAAGGAATGACTAGCTGTTTCATATGTCTGTGAGTTATGACAGTCTTTACAGGCAGTTGGCATAAACACATTTAATTTTTGCACAGTTAATGCTATTGCATGCTCCACATGCTAGACTTTAAATGATTTTTAAATTAAAGTGTTTGCTATATTGTAAGTTATGTGATTGAACATTTTGGAATTTCTAATAATGGAGCTCATTTAATAAACATTGTATTATAATATAAAGACATTTAATTTTAATTTTATTATTAATAGAATGTACTTTAACACCATATCCAGGTATTTATATCATGTATGGTATTAGAAATGTAATTTTTACTATATTCCAACATTGTAATTATTCAAATGGTCATTTCAAACCTAAAATATGAGGTCTGATGATTAAGTTCACAAACTTATGTTAGAAAAAGTGCTACATAGCTCATTGTTTAATGTCACTAAGTTCACCTTCAAAGTACTCCCCTTGGGAAGCTATGCACCAATGCCATTGCCTACTCCACCCTTGAAAGCAATTTTGGAACTCATTTTCTGGAATGACCATCAGGGCCATCATTTTATTACCCTTGATGTCCTAAATTTCATAAAAATGTCTTTCAATATTTCCTTTATCTTCAGGTAAAGGAAAAAGTCATTGAGGGCCAGATCAGGTGAGTAGGAAGGATATTCCAATACAGTTATTTGTTTGCTGGCTAAAATCTTCCTCACGGACAGTGTCCTGTGAGCTGGTGCATTGATGTGATACAAGAGCCATGAGTTGTTGGAGAAAAGTTGTTTGCTTTGTCTAACTTTCTCACACAGCCTTTTCAGCACTTCCAAATGGTAACTTGGTTGACTGTTTGTCCAGTTCGTGTATATTCAGAATGAACAGTCCTTTGATATATTAAAGAAAAAAATTAGCAAAATTGTCTCAACTCTTGATTTGGATTGACAGAATATTTTTGGTCATGGAGAACGAGCTGACTTCCATTGTGCACTTTGATGCTTTATTCCAGGGTCGTGTTGGTACACTCATGTTTCATCACCAGTGATAGCACAACTCAAAACATAGTCTCACCTCTCTAAAAAGTCTTGGCGGACTTGAACTCTCCTTTGCTTTTGTTCATTGGTGAGCTTCTTTGGTACCATTTTTGCATACAACTTTTTTAAAAAATTTTTTTAATTCATTTTTTTTTCTCTTTCCATCACCTTATATTTAGCTTCCCCTCCTCCTCTCCCACCCCCTCCCCTGTCTCCCCACCCTAACCCACTCGTCCCCAAATAAACATTAAACTATTGATTTAATTCATTTTTATTGTTAGACTTATTGGGGTGACATCTGTTAGCAAGGATTACATAGGTCATACACCTTTCTTATACCAAGATTTTCAGTAAAGATTTTCCTAAAGGTTTCTCTTTCAATGCTTACTTGGTCTGCTACGCTTTTCACAGCTAACAATTTTGACACACAACTCGGTGAAGTTTTATGATGTTTTCATCAGCTGCTTGTTACTGGCCCCCCAACCTCTCTCTTCATCAATGATGCTTTCTCTCCCTTTCAGAAAAATGTTCTATTTGTACACCGCCATTTTGTTTATGGCATTACCCCATAAACTTGGACTAACATGTCTCTGATTTTACTTGCACTCTTGCCAAGTTTAACAAGAAATTTATTGTTTGTGCATTGCTCTAATTCAAGCTCTGACATTCTCAAGATGGCACACAAAAACACCAGCAATGATAATGAACGCCACTCAGCAAGACAACCATATAACACAAACACAGCTGTGAGACACAGATACACCAAGGTTATGACACCGTACTGAGTCGTGTGTATGGTGCTGCTGATGTAAGTGCATGGTGACAAGTTTGTGAATTTAATTTCAGACCTTCGTAGTACTATAATTGAGATGAATTTGGTGGCATATACTTTAAGCATCCAATATTCTGAAATAAATACTCATATGAAATAATTGTGATGATACTTATAGGCTTAAATTTACAATATTAATGTTGAAAACTATGAATTAGGAGAGGATATAATTGCTTATTAAATAATATGTTTCCAGGTCTTGAACCACTCAGAAAATCCTGGCATCACAAAAATATACCTTATTTATTAAATATAAGTAAATAAATTATTCTATATTTTATATAAGTATAATTTTATTAATATTTTATACCATAACCTTTAAATATAATGAAAGTCACTATATACATACATCCAAATGTATGTTAAAATATATTAAGAAGTGATATTTCATTACCATTGACCAAAAGCCATGAATTTCTTATATGAACAAAATTGTGAAAAAACCTTTGTATCATTTAAAATTGTAAACTTCTAGGGAACATAAACATTTCTAAGTGCTTGTGATAACCAATCTGTTTTGGTGAGAAGTATGGTGTGTCATAAATGCTTAAAAGAAAGCTATTTTATAGAAACACAGACAATTTTTATAACCCCCTCTTGCTTAAATTCAATATTTTATCCACAAATGTTCTGAGTGAAATTGCTTTATATTTTCTGTGACAGCTGTGGTTGCTCTTCTGCTTTATGCTATTCAAATATGAAAAAGACTTAGATAATGACTTCAGCTGGGCTGGTCATCCTGCTTGCCCTTCCACAAAGTCATCCCTCTGGTGTTTCACTTTTAACTCTTCAGGAGGATGTTCTGTTGGAAGCAAAGAAGCTCATTACCTTGCAGTATACCTGTCTTAGGTTATGGAGTTAAACAGTCAGTACCTAATAACTTACTGCTAGCTTGTACTTTTTTTTTTTTTTTTACAACTCGGCATCCAGTGATTTTATGTTATCCTGATATTTATCCAGTGGACATCACCTACTGCAGCATCAGTGGTCAAGGAACTGTTGTATTTTTATTGTTGCTCTCATATTGGTGATTTTAGTTGTTTTTTCAGGAATACACGTTTATCTCTTACTTTCATGGTTTATCTTATGTTGATTAGAACTATGGAGAAACAAACCTATCTTAATTCATAATCTTGGCAGATACTATCTGGCAACTCTACGGTAGGTCCTTTAGAACATTTAATGTGTGATTCAGCTTGAGTACCCAATGCAGCGAATCTGTAGGCAGTATAAATCAAGTAGTTCATTGACTTTTTCAACTGCCAATTTAATAGGCAGAATTTTGAGGGCTGCTAATTTAGTGACCAGCCATGCACTTGCTCTTCAACCTCCAAACTTATTTTATCTGTTCAATCTCTTCATTCCTTCTCTTATTTTCAATTTTCCCCCCAGGTTTATACCTTTAAAAATCATTTCAGTGGAGTTTTGGAAGAACATGATACAAATGAGTATGCTTTATCTGTCATCTTTAATCAGAGGTCAGCAGTACATTTTATGCACAGTGAGGGAGACAACTCTTTTTCAGAATCTATTACAAGGGAACTTTTATTTTACCTTAAAAATGAATTTGAATGCATATCTTAAAGGCACGAATGGAAATCCAACATTCCTTAAATATTTTAAAATTAAAGGCAATGGGAGAGTTTAAAAATACTGTGATACTTACTGAAGTAATCATGCTTTTATTGATCCATTGAATCTTCTATACTTACTAATATTTTTTATTGTGGATTTATTCTGTTCTTATTTAGTTTGCACTGGAATTGATTTCTCATTCAAGCAGTCACAGTACACAATATTCATTTACATCTTGTTAGGAATCTGTCAAATTAATACTTATTAAGTAGAGCACAAGGTATCATATGGTAAACCGCAGTTCAATAATGGCCATGAAAGAAATTGAAATAGAGAAGTTTATTACTTACAATTCCTGGAGAAAGAGCCTCACACATTCCTCAAGGAGCCCCATGGGAAGGTAAAGGTACAGTGCAGATAGAGCCCTGTGGCATATGCCTTTATTTGGGTCCATTGGTGGATTGCTTTGGGGTTCCTGGGCTAGGTGTGGACTTGATATTCAAAGCAAAAGAGCAGGGTTTTGGTAGGCCCCACAGAGGTTTTATATAAGGGGTCCATGAGGGAAAGGCATTGGGAGGCAGGACGAACTGTTAATCACAAGGGCTCTTGGAAAGTCCTATCAGGGGATTACATTTTGCTGTGACTCCGGGCTGCTGCTAGGGCATGCGCCGTCATGAGGGAGCTAATGCCACTTTAAGGTCCCTGCAGGCAGCTTGGCCAGACAAAATGGCCAAGTTGAGTAGCTTAGCTAAACTCCCAACACATCTTTAGCTAGAAGAAATGGTGACTGCTACTTTTGTCTAAGGCAGGTTCATGGATTGTTTCCCTTTTTGTGAATCTGTAGGATAAATGCTGTTCCCTATTTACTCTAGCCATTTCTTAGTCAGAATTATTTAAATGATAATAATTCTTGCAGAACTCTAATCTCAGTTTTTATTGATAGTTTGTTTAAATTGCATTATAATAGAAGAAAGTTTCATGTGTTTACAAAAGGATATTTGATTATGTGATATTTAAAAAATAAGTGAAAAAATCTTTTAGATAAGTATAAAACTTTTAAAGGAGAACTTTTGTAAAAAATAATATAGTTAAAATATGTTTGTAGATAATTTGTAATTTTTTTCCTATATTTTCTTAGAGTTTTTCAAAATGTTAGAATATTGTATATAGTTTTTTTGAATTATTTCCCTGACTTTTTTTTTTCTTAAATTATATCAGTGGTTAGAAGGAAGACAGAAGACTTCCATCCCCATTACAAAAATGCAATTATAATGGGGTCAGATGGAAAGTTAAAGACGTACCAGTTTTTTGGTACATCTAAATAGATTGGTACTAAATAAATTGGTTTTTCATACAATACCGCAATTTTCCTTAGAGGATTCATCAACAAAATGATAGCTCTCCTTTTTGGGATTTTCTATTTAACATTTGTATGGTCATATTTCCTGTCAACTAGCAAGAGATTTCAATAGTAATTGTTTTGTCACTCAAAGAAATGAGATTTCTAAAACTATTTGGAAACAGAGCCACAGGGCTATCATAGCAAATTAAAAGTCATTTATGTTCAAGTGCAAGTATACTCCATCATTCAGTGACAAATGTGCTCATAGCCAAATGGAAATACTCTCTTTAAAAGTATTGTTATTTCATATGTTTTGTTTATATTAATGTGACTATCATTTTACTCTATGATGAATTTTATATTTAAGAAACAATTCATAAAAACTATATTCACACATGCTAACATTAAAAGTGGTATTCATGAAAATAATATTTAAATGATGTTTTATTTAACTTTAACTATTAATAAAATTCATCTAAATAATTGCAATTATAAAAAATTAGTTCCTAGTAGTATAATAAGCATGTTATCCATGTAGATGAAGTTATTAAATTTGATTTAATGCCAACAATAAAATACACACTCTCTGAATTTGCCTGATCATAGACTAAATTATTTTTCCTGACAAAAGTTTACTTATCTGAATTTTTAAGGAGCTCATCAGGGAAAAAGCTTATTCTCTGAGAAAAATTACTTTAATAAAATGTGTCCTAATAGTTTATGATAATTTTTTAAATAGGATGGTTTTCTTGTCTCAGATACCATTTTTATAATGATAAGAATCAGAGAGAAATATAATAATATATGTGTCTCAAAATAAGAATGTAATGACACAAGTTCAAGGAAATGTAGCCTCCTTACTTCACAAAACACCATATGAGACTTTAGCAGAAGATGATACCTGTAAGAAATAATAATCTGTAGTGACTGAGACAGTAATAGTGATGAGAAATTAGGGTATTTGAATAATACGTTCATGGAGCTGACCAGAAATTTTCATGAAAATAAAAGGTACACAATGAGAACTGGAAATTGAAAGAAGTATTCAGAGAAACTGATATAAGAAAATGTAATTGAAATAAGAAATAATAACGATTCCAATAACACTATTTAAACATTGGCCTGGCGATGTGACTTAGGGGTTTCTATTATCTATATATCATCTATATCTATATCTATATCTATATCTATATCACCTATATCTATCTCTATCTATAATCTATTATTTGGTGATATTGAACATCAATCCCACGAAGCACATTTCTACTTTTTAAATATAAGAAAATTGAAGCATAGAGAACTCAAGTGACTTGCTTAAGGCTGCAAAATTAATAATTTCTGTGTCAAAAATTAGAGATAATTTTTTCCAGTATGTTTCTAAAATTAATGTTATTCTCTATAGAACCTCAGGTTTCCTCAGTGATGCTTCTAGTGTTACTAGTTATAATGGATTATTGAAGATGTGATCAAATCAGTTGGAATAGAATACACTGTGCGGATTATATTATGTTTTCAAAAATATGCAATCCTGCTTTCTCCACACCAAGATGTGGAGGGTACTTTCCCTCACATTGACATTCCACATGATTAGTCATTGCATCAGGATCAGTGGAATCTGTTTATCCAACCCTGGACCTTAGGCTCATTCATGTGATTTGTATTGTTTCACAAGGTGTTAAACACGTGTTATGCTGTTAGAGTTTTGAAATGTACTGTGTAGTGGTCTTAACCTCTTTATGTATCTGCTATTACCATGAGAAATTACATTGATAACTCACTGGTTGGAGGAGAATGAGAAACACACATGGAGCAGGCATCGACTTTGGAGCCAAGCCTTGCTGAGTCCAACTATATTGATCAACTCTCAGCCAATTTGCAAAGAATGAGAGAATAAATGATTATGATTTCAAACAGTTGAATTTTAGGATGATTTATTATACAGAACTGTTATGGCAATAGCTGGCAGACACACAGTCACCAGTGCATTTCAACTATAGAATATCTACTTCAGATACTTGCATACATTAGAGTTCCAAAAAAATTTCCTCTAAATAGGTTAGTGCTCCTTAAAGATATAGAAAACCTCTTCTTATACCATTATATTATACCATTCTTAACTTCATTGATCCATCATGTTAACTATCATATTTTTTGCATATTCTATTTTGATCTATTTTTCTCTAAATGATATAGAAGCTGTGTATAACTGATTCATAATCAGCCAGTCAAGATGTTGCATAGACATTTTACCCATCTGTCCACTTAAATGTGCACTCTCTCTAAACTACAAAAATAAAAAGATATTTTTGCATACAGAGGTAAACTTTGCCTGAATTTCTCTCTGAAATAATAGTAAGAATGTGAGGGAACGAAAGTATGCAAGAGAATCCTATATTTATTGATCAAAATGTATGTCATTACTAACACAAATGAATACCTAAAAGCAAACACAGTCATTTTTTAACTACTTTGCCTTGAACTATTGACTAGAGATTTTCTACTCTTAGAAACAGATATTTGGAGAATAAAAATTATTCACAAACTTTTCTAATCTTTCTTAAATATGAAATATTTTGTGTGGGTAACTGCATTATAGTATTTTAATATCAAATAATCACTTTTGTTGAATATAATGTAAACAAGAGTAATACCGTAAAATAACCAACTATATTGCTATAATATATTCAACTATCTACTAAAGGAAAATCCAACAGTAACCTATTATTGTCCTCTAGCTAAAGACTAGTTAGCAAAAACATAAATTTTCCTAGAGGATATGCTTTTACCTGAAAATCTGTCAGAAGTCTTACTTCTTTTGTTTAAATTATCTTAAAAAAAAAGTACACATTTCTACTTTCTCGTGAATTGTCTGATTTAGTCAAAGGTATGCTTGACTTTAATAATGAATATCCAAGCACTGCTAGCACCCACACTTTGGTTAAATAGACACTAAGGGATCTGGCATTCTTTGATTTAGTGTATATGCTAAGTCGGTTAGCATTTTCTTATATTAACAGTATTTATATGGCCCTTCATATGACCCATGTATTTTTTAACTACTTGCAAATATTAGCTTAGTTCATTTGATCTTCATAACATCCTCGTGAATAACAAGAATAGAAATAATGAATTCCAAAAAGGTAAACAATACAAAAGAACACTGGAAACAAATCTTTTTTTTGACTCTGATCAAAGTCACGAAAATTTTTCAGTACATTCCATACACATAAATATTTAGGCTTTATTGGCCATTAAGTCTCTGTGGCACCTAAACTCAAACCTGCCATTGTAGTGCTAAACAGCAGTAAACATTGTATAAATACATGGGTATGACTCCAAAAAAAACTCACTTTAGAAAATGAGGCAATTTGCTGAATACAGGCAAGGGGTTATAGTTTGGTGCCTCCTAACTTAGATGGAAGGACTGTGTACAATTCTGCTTGTTTGAAAATGTAAGGGAAACTGAACTCACCAACCTTGTTCCCTTAAGGCATGCTCCTTACAAACAAAACTTAGGAACTGTGATGAAAGAACGCAAAATCGTATATGGTACCACAGCTGACTATGATATTTGAATAATTTCATTTTGTAATATGTGAACCCAAAATAAGCATTAATTTATTGTTGTTATTGTTGCAGTATATGAAAAAGAGTCAAGAAATGAAAGTTCATTTTGAAAAGCAGTTATAGTTATGCAAATATTATGTAATTTCTGTAGATTGTACCACTGAGTGTATACAGTTGTTCTATCAGGATGTTTGCTGGGCTAAGATTAAGTCATTAATATGAGTGAAAAGAACACAACAAATATTTTTCTCATCTGAATTTTAACAATACAGTAACTCAATAACAGCAGGGCACTGATTTTAAATATGAAAGAGATAACTCATCAATTACTTCCCCTATTGATGAGACATTTGTGACTTCTGGTATATTTGGCTAGCAGAGAGGGATTGAACAGCATGGCCCTGGTAGGGAGAATTAAATACATCAGTATATTTATTATGGAAAACAAATTGAACAATTTACAGATTGGGAACAGTGCAAAGTGTTGTCATTCTGGGCAAGAGCAACATCTATCATTTCATACAGAAATAGAACTCTCTCTTCTGCATGTTCCAGTCTTGGCTCTCAATTCCCAATATAAATCTTAACCCAGAACAAATCAGTGATGGGATGCAGCAGAGAGAATAATAGAGAATTGACAATGCTGTGATTAGTTAATTAACCTAGGTACTCAGAAACTACTCCATGTGGGAAAAGATATAAAAATATCTGAATATGCAACTGTTTCTTATATTTGTAATGATTCTCCTTCTGAATATAATAAACAACACTTATAATTTGAATATGGAAAAGTAATACATTTATACATTCCCTAAGTATGAAATTTTAAGTCTCAATACTTTGGGTCAAATTGTTAAAAATAGTCATATAATTCAGTTTATTTGTGGAACAAAAAATGACTGTTCACTTGACTCAATAACTTGTATATGGCCAAGAAACAGTTTCCTCTAGGCTTTTATAAAACTTTGTTCACACAAAGAACAAAACACTCTCAGATAGCATTATAATTAATTGTTTATATGTCTATGTCCCTTGGAAGAACTTGAGTTCCTTGAAGATACAAATTATATCTGTTGGTATTTGTTTACCTAATAACACCATTGGAATATGTTCATTATTCAATAAGTAATTGTTAAATTGCTTCAATGAATATGCTGTACTGTTGTTATTTTGTGGATGGCGCAATAGTATACATATTAATAAATAACACTCTTTTCCTTCCCCTCTGATTGTAAGTTAGTTTTCAATAAAGGTTTATCAGTTTGCAAATTTTCAGTTTAAAGTGGCAGTTAGGAAGCATTGTTAATTGTGGCTTTTTTGTTTGTGAAACCAAAGTAAAATATCAAAAGTTATGAATCCTAGACATTCAGATATACAGACTATGAAATTTCTGGACCAAGCAAGAATTCCTGCTATCCATATGATAAAACAAAATCAAATATTATTTCCAGACTGCACTCAAGGCAAAATAGTGTTTTATTTTAAAATATTAAATTATCTGAAAAAAAATTTCTGTTCTGAAAGTCAGAGATCCAGTGTTGTGGGTTTGGGGAAATGGTTCACTGAAAAAGATTCATGAACCACAAAAAGAGCAGGCATACCACGCCATTTGTCAGTGTGATAAGTTAGAGAAGTTGGAAATAATGTGTGTTGTTCAATGTATTTTCTAGTAAATAAAAAGTTCAGATAGTTCTTGTTAATACCATAAGCATCACATGTGTTTTCTGCTAAGTGTAAGGATATATAGGATAAATGAGAAAAAAGATTTTTCATTCATTGGATGGGTCCTCAGATAAATCAGACCTGGTTTTAAAAACAAACAAACAAACAAACAAACAAAAACTTCTCTTAGCAGAGGGCTTGAATAGACATTTTTTCGAAGAAAACATGAAGATGGCCACTAGGTACAGGAAAGAGAGCTCAATATCACTAATTATCAGGGAAATGCAAATCATAACAACAATGAGATATTACTTCAGACCTGTTACAATTGCTATCATCAAAAAGACAAAAGAGATCAAGTGTTGGTGTGTTTCTCAAAAAAATTACGCAGCCATAAATAAAAAGAGGGAAAGCTTGCCATTTGCAAGGGCATTACGCAAAATGAGTCAGAGAGAGAAAGACAAATAGTGTACCATCTCACTTATGTGTGGAACCTAAATCAGCCAAACTCTTAGAAACAGAGAGTAGATTAGTGGGTGCTGTGGGGTGGGGGAAATGTGGAAATATTGGTCAAAGAGTACCAATTTCCACTTTTAAGTTGAATGAGTGCTCTCATACACATCAGGGGACTATATTAGCGCTACCTTACAGATTTGAAAGTTGCTGAGAGTAGATCTTAAATCTTCTTGTCACACATGCAAAAAATGGTAATTATGTAAAGTGATAGATGTATTAACTGACATTACTGTTGTGATCATTTCACAATATATGTTTATCAAATCACTTTAAAATTATACAGTATTATATGTAAACTCAATCTTAATAAATTTGGGGGTCAAAAAACCATGAGAATAATGAGATACAGAGAAAATGCATAATGCCATGAAATAATTTCAGTATTTATTTTTAGATTTGTTGATTTTCATCTAATAACCTTAGGTTGCTTACAACCAAGGTAGACAAAGGTAAGTAAATAAATAAATTACATAAAGTTATAATTGTGCTAGAAAAAGCCATGTGCAGAAATAAAAATTGTTTTGTTGAGCCATAGCAAGCAAAACAATTTTTGACCATTTTATGATGTTTTCTGAAAAATTTTTGTAGGCAATATAAAGATATGAAATGGGCATGAACCAGAGTTTGATTCTGTTTTTCACCAGTTAGTATGCATATAAACTTAGACATATTGTATTATTTAATATTGCTGAGCCTGTGATCCTTAGTATGTAAAAAATGGAAAAATACATATTTTCTTGGTTTGTTATGGTGCTTTATTCAGGAAATGTATCAAAAGACATGTACAGACTCATTAAAATAGTAACTACCATTAGTTCTAAAAAATTTAATGATATCAGTCATAACCAAAAATAGAAGGCAGGTACACCCAAGATCACACAGGTTGAGTTCAAAATTCAAGGTATGACTCTAAAAAATTCAGAAAATACTCTAGTGCTGGAGCAGTAATTAATATTATTTGGACAGAAAACATAAAAATGTGTGAGATAAATTAAGATGCCAAAATAATAGTGGCTATCAGATATGAATACCTCAATGATAAAGAGAGAGTAGAATGCAGAAATTTTGCAAACCTGGGGTAGAAAACCAGTAGTTGCTAATAGGGACTCAAATCTAATAGTTACAATAATGACAGGAACAACGATTACTTGTTTAGGTGAATTTGAGAAATTATGTAAGGTTACAGGAGTTCCCTGGTGGTGTAGTGGCTTAAGGCTTTGGCGCTGGCGCTATGTCAATGCTGTAGCCTGGGTTCAATTCCCCGCCAGGGAACTACCCACATACAAGGAAAAAAAAATTTTGTAAGGTTAGAATGGATTTGTTGGGATCGAGGAATAAGACATCGGATAATCCCAATATAATTAGTTTTCTGAAAAAGAAGATATATGGAAAGCATAATGCAAAAAAAAATGTTTTGAGGTGGACTCTTTCAGTGTTGGGTGGGATCCTCCATATATTTACATATCTGTATACCTATCTATCAGTCATCTAACCTATTTTATATCTATCATTTAGAGAGAACAGTTGATACATGTTGATGCTGAGTTTAGAACTGTCCCATACAATAAATACAGTTGAAAAATGTTAAAGCATATTGAATGCCATCTTAACCGAGCATTTTCTATGCATTAGTTTTCACTATTTTCAGATTGTAATCTAAAGTGATGGAGACTTACATTGATATCAACTAAAAGAAATGAAGCACATTTCTATCTTGATCAATGTTGATAGGTTAAAAGTACAAATATGATAGATGTGCTTTTTCAGAATATGAAGTGTAGATTTTTGTTTCTGTTAGTCCATGTAAAAGATAAAAAGAACCACTGGCAGCTTCTGTATAATGGTATCAGATGGCCATTGAATATCCTCTACCACTTAATTTCTTGTCATTGCTCCTGGCCCAGTTCTGTCATTGATTTGAAAGACTTTTTGTATAAATGACACCATCGCTCTTTCATAGTGAGTGCTGGCGGATACATAAGAATAACATGTAGAAAGTTTTTATTAACTTGTTTTATATGAGAATTGCAAGTGAGTTAGTTTTGAGTTATCATTAAAGTTTGAGAAGAATAAATGAAATTTATCACTGTTAAAATAAGAATCCATATAAAAATTAGAATTAAATTTTGAGTCAGTTATAGTTTTCTTATTTCATATATTTATATTTTAATGCAAAATTAGGAAGTGAATATTTATTTAAATTAATCAACTTTTACAAAGTACTTCTGAGTAAATAAATCACACATACACACCCAATGATATATTTATGTAGTACACAATATTATAAAATGACATAATAGAGAGCCCCATAATATATCAATATAATCTTCCTAGAAGCAAGAATGTTAATGGTTCTTATCAATCCTTTTGGAAATAATAGTATAGGAACCCAAGAATAGGTTTGAATGTGTTTGCATTACTATTTTTAATTGTAAAGAAGTTAACCATAGATATATTTTAAATTATGTGCTTTTTATTTTTAAAATATTACTAAATCTAACTCTTACAAATTTGATCAACTACTAGATTACACCATGGAATCATTATAAAGGTGCTCCACAAGGGCTTAGTTAGATGCCCATGGTGATTTAAGCATGACAATGTTATCTCTCAGATATTATTTATTAGTGATTTTTCTCTGTAAAATTGGAAAAATAATATGTAAATCAAACGGTTTTTGACAATCTTTGGAAAGATGCTGAATACAGCCGCAGTTTACTCCCCACCACAAATTCTGTGGTAAAGCACATTTTTCAAGAAGCTGGGGGCAAATGACATTTTAAAAAAAGAAACCCTTATGAGTCACCATTATACAAACCTTGCCTTGGACTAACAGTGTCTTTACCTCTTCTGCATAGAGGAAAACATTCAAAATTGTACCTGGAGGAGCAGTTGTACATTACCATTTCAGTGAATCTCATCGTGCAAATTAACCAGGTTTATTTTGGCTTCTATAGAAGTTCCAACTACCCTGGCCATCCACGATCATCACTATTCCAAAATTTATTCACGAATTGGTTATTTCCACTGTAACATCAACCATATGTATGGATTGACTGTTAGTTTGCTTGTTACCCTCTGAACTTATGATCATTTTTTTCTGTTCACTTCATAGGTTCTGTCAGGGTCACACTGTAAATCTTGTAATTAAATAAATCAAACTTTATTTACTTTAATATACTTTGAAACACAAGTGTCTCTCTTTTTTACATTATTTCTTTTAGTTCATTTAATCAACTCACTGATATTGGTCACTTTTTCAGACCACTTTATCACATTGTACAACTAGATCTCATCGGATTCTTGATGTTTTCATTGATTCTGACACTGCTTTCTCTACTATTATTAATACCCTCTTCTTTTGTGTGTGTGTTCAGACTTCAAACTGTGACATATAATAACAGTTATACAGGAGCAAATTATTTGAACTTTCTTATCTTTCTTTTTTCACACTGACCAACAAAACTCAACCTTAAGATAAACTCCACGATTTACTTCATCTAGGTGATCATTGCAGGAATATCAAATAAAGCAATTAAATAATTATAATTTAAATTCTTAACTTCATACTTGAATTTGGACTTGATATTTTCTATTCTTCCCTCATGTTGGTGGAAGGCTGTGCTCCATGATTGCTTTCAAATCTCTTCATGGTCCAGGATTTCAGATTTGCTATACAAAAATTAATTGTATAGCAAATGTGCCCCAGCAGCTAGATATCAAATATTTCTTGGAAATGATTTATAACCTTATCCTTTCAAGAACCAGTTACTTATAATCCAGTGAGGTGAAACTAGAGACATGCCTGTTCCTTGCTCCCACCACTGCAGGGTTGTTTATTTACATTTCAAGGAAGAGTGCTAATATTAGTAACTTTTCCCATCTGTAGGCAATGGTATTCATTGTTTACCGAAGGGAAAACAAGAACAGATACTTTACACCTAACCAGCTAAGATGAATTAATATCCACTTCCAAACTTTTAGGTCTGTTTTCTATTGATACTAAATACAGTATCAATGACATTCTAGGCATGATTTACTTGGATTGTGTTAAGTAGTAAAAGAATTAGAGAATTTTATACAATCAATGGAAGGGCTAAATGAATAATAGATGGAAATCGAGGTATTGAGAAAGTTCCTAAATTGCTAGGAACCCACAACTACTGTCCATTCTACCTGCAGCAATAAAACAAATGATTCACAGGAATTCAATCAGAAACAGTTTTATTTTGCTTAGTGCCTATACATCATCCCTCAACTTCAGCTTAAAAATAATGTATTTTCTTCTTTCAAATTTTGCTCAACATTTCTTAATCTAATCTGAAACCTGGCTTTCAAAGGATTCTGGGAAATATAGCTCTCAGTTGTCTCTTCTGTGGTGCATAGGGATGTATAAGATGAATGGAGACAAACAGTCCTCCACACACTGATTTTTTTGAATAACAGCTTTTCATTAATGTTGCTTGCTTATGAGATTTCTTGTACACTCAAGGTTTTCAATTTCTCCTTCCCTCGCCTCCCTATGCCAGAGGGATTACAGAGGAGTCTATGTATCCAATACTCTAAGTTGTGTATAAAATATTACTAAGTTTAAGTATCAGGATGTATCATTTTCCTGAAGTGTGATCTACCTGCCTTTTTCCATGAAATGCCACAATTGAACCTTTTCCATTGCTTTAATATGCTGTCTGGCTCTCAGTGGTTTTAAAAGCGTTCTTTATGTATAACTTCTTGTAGAGTAATACATGTTTTAACTGCATCAAAAACAAAGGCTGTATCATTGCATTTTATTCTTATAATTTTGGGGGATTGATTCCTGAGAAAGAATGGGGAAATGCAAAATTTCACCGATCCTGGTAGAAATATGTCTTATCCATTTGTTTCCTGATAGTGAGTACTATTCCATCCACTATAGAGCAATTCATTTGGAATTTTGCTTGTATCCTAATTCCCAATGTAAATACTTTTCATGAATACTCTATTTGCTCCTTCTTAAGGCTTGTATTATAATATATCTTATTGTATTAAGAGTCCTTTATAATTTGTATTAACTTTCTACTTACAAATTTTTATGTCTTTGGATCTCACTGCGAATATAGCCTCAGATCTTATTGTGGTAGTACAGTTCAAGAAACTTCTGGTATGCCTTACCCCTTATTTATAACACTTCAGGTGGGCTACAGGATGTGGGTTTTAGGTTCTCCTAAAAGGAATTTATTTCTCTTATTAGTGTTTGATCCTTCAGTCTCTTTTTCTAGTGTGATATCATTCAAATGTCTCTGTTAAAAGTTTCAAAATTATCCAAATTTGAAAATAAATCTTACCAATCTTCAGAGATAGTCATTTAAGAATTTTCTTAATTTAAATTACTTTCCATTATTTCATTAACTGTTAAAAGAGTGGTTAGGTGTTGTTCAGAAATTATTCAATTCCTTATGTATTATTATGTCAATTTTACTTTTTAAACATTTCATCTATTTCTCTTACCTCATGACTTTTTTCTAATCCTCTGTGTTTTTATTGCTATAATTTTGAATAGTATGTGTTCATTCAGCTGACATAACTTCTTCTACCAGGATTTCAACAATGTTGTAGAGAGTAGGAGGCCCCTTCTCAGAAAACAATATTCACATCCATACCCTTCTAACATTTTTTACCAAACATCTTTTTCCTTCATTATCTTGTGTTGATGGTGTAACTTAATTCCATGTAACTTTTCTAAGGATAAATTTTCTTTTTTCTTTCTCTCTTTTCTTTCTTTTTTTTTTTTTTTTTTTTTTGTCACTCTAAATAAGTGTTATATAAATCAGGACTTTCAAGTCAGCTTCCAAATACATATTTTTATCTCAGGGATCATTATTTACATAAATCTAGTTTTAATTTTAATTGGTGAATGAATTATAAACCCATTATTACAACAAATATCTGTGGTAAGAATTCTAAAATAATGCTTGAAAAATCAACAACAGTTAAAATCATTGGATCATTCTTCATTCCTTCTCAAATGAAACATTTTTTTTCATTAATTAACATTTTCCAACCAAAGAGGACGTATTGAAGCCATTGTGTAGTAAATTCTGGATTGCATCTGAGTTGGACACAGCTGTCTCAGGTGCATGGTAGAACTATTTAAGGCACTGACGTTCAGATGTTATTATATAATATTGCTTTTCTGTGCTCCCCAATTTGGAACTACTCATTGTTATTTCTTTTCAACTTCACACAATTAATTGCACTATGAGGAAAGATGAATTCCCTTTCAGTCTGTAATACTTGGAAGGGTAGAGAACAAAAATAAAGTTTATATCATCTAATGATATTCTGCCTTAACTTGGGCCTGTCATAAATTCACCATGAACTTACTTTGGGGGCCTTAACTCTCAAGTACATCTCCTCACCAGAGCCACCTTTAACAAGATTGAATTTCATAGTTCCTACAATATCTATAATCCAGGGGATGAAGCAGTCATGCTCACAGCATGTTGATAGATATACTATCCAATTAGGGTCATTATTCCATTCAAATAGTGTTTTGCATTCTTTTCAAGCTGATTTTTCACCGTGGGGGCGTCTCTTGGAATATGGCTCCCTCTATTGTTCATATTTGAATTAACAGCTATTTTTTTACTATGATGGTTAGCGTCTATGATGTTATTTCAGACTTTCTAAGGGCAAGGCCAGTTCCTAACATCCTCACAGAACATTTGGAACACATGGACCAGGGTTGAGAAAACCACCATGTATATTGTTGTCAATAAGTATTTATGATGGCATTAGAACTATTTAGGAATATGGTATGAATCAAAAACAAAACAAAACAAAACTGTCTCTCAGATGTACATAAATGTGCCCGACTTTCTTACACATGTCCTTTGTGCTAATTTTGGAAGACAGTTTGAAATAACATGTTTACAACCTGCCTCATAATTCATAATCATTTATGAGCCCTCTTTCCATTAACTATAATATAATCTCCCTCTATTTCTATTTAGTACTTATTTTGATTATGGAGTGACTTAGGTTAGTTTACCTCATGTTTCTTGTGCTTGGACTTCTCTGAGTTTCTAACACGTGGATTTATACTCTTTCTTTAAATGTAAAAATTATTCCACTGTTATGTTTTCATTTTATTTTCCTTTCCCCACCTCTACTTTGAGAACTCCAATTATTCATGTGTTAGGCCTCCTAAAGTTATTCCACAGTCATGGATGTTCTGTTTGTTTTTTTCTTTTAGCTTCTTTTCTCTTTGGATAGTGTTTCATTTTGGGTAGTTTCTAGGGCTTCGTTTCAAGTTCATTAAATTTGTTCTTTCATTAGTTCCATCCAGTGTATTTTTTTAAATAAATCTCAGACATTATTATTCTAATCTCTAAAAGTTCAATTTGAATGTTTTGTTTTATATATTTTTCTTCAGAACACAATCATTCTTCTACCTATTGAACAAATGGAATGTAGTTAGAATAACTTTTAATTATCTTAGTTGGCTAATTCTAACATTTGTGTCAGATGTGGTCAGTTTTGAGAAATTAGTTTTTCTCTTCATTATGGGTTGTATTTCTCTGCTTTTTTTTTTTTTTTTTTTGCACAACTACTTGTACTTTATTAGATGCTAAACATCATGGACATTACCCTAATGGGTGCTAGATGCTTTTTTATTATTAATATTCTACATCTTTGTTCTCAAATGCACTTTAAGTTATATGAGAACAGTTATTTCTTTCCCCCATTTAGGCTTGATGTTCAGCTTTGTTAGAAAATACCAGAGACAAATTTATTCCAGACTAAGTCAAATATTCTACCCAATGTGTCTTGAATTACATACCATTACACTTTTACTGGTAAGAATAGCTCCTATTCCGAGTCTTTTGCAAGTTCAGAAGATGTTTCTTTAATCATTTTTGATATTTTTCCTCTGGTCTTAGGTGATTTTCTCACATGACTATGCAATATTCTTGAGTGTGACAATCTTTGGATCTCCAGACATTACTTTCTGTGCGTGTTTCTCTTTTTTATTACACTCCCTTGTGACCTTTAATCACCTTGGTCACCCTGGACTCTCATCTATATCTTCTCTTCTTGGACTTTGCTGGGCTCCCCCTGATTTTTCCCCTTTCTCTGCTGTGGCCAGCACATTCCCTAAAGACATTAGGCAGTATTCAATCATAGGGTCCTTTGTTAGAAGCCGATGTCATGAAAACTGTGGTAATGTATATTTTTGTGGTTTTTATTTATTTCCAGCAAGACAATAAATATAGTTCCTCTTATTATTGCATCTTGACCTAATGTGGTATTGTAAGTTCTTTACAACTATTGCCTTATGTTAGGAAACGGCATTTATGTTTCACTATTTTACAATGTGTTTAAATGACCTATATTCCTCACTAAATTTTAAACACAACGAGATATCTGTATAATCTAATGAATATTTTATTCAACCCAATGCCTGAGAACAACTTCGACCTGAGCATCTTTATTGATTTCAAAAATCTAAACCAAATTATGCATAAGAGCAAAATTAATAAGCATTGTGCATGTTAAAATATTAAAGGAAACAAAGGCAAATGGATTCATAAGTTTGATTTAAAATGTACTTACTTTAAATCATCATTGATGTAGTATTTGGAATTAAGTAGAACTCTGCAAGAGTTGATAAATAGTAAGTTAATTTCCATTTCAAAAAGAAACAACTCTTGATACAAATCATAAAAAGACAGCCTCATGCTGCTAAAGATGTTTTACACAGTGCATTGTTTCTTGTCATCAGAATCAAAGGAGAGCAGTTGGTGTGTGGCACAGTTATTCTTTAATTTCTGAGTTTCTCAATATGACTAGCTTGAAGAGAGAACTGAAAGGAAATACTCAGGAATATTCTCTTATAAACAATGGAATACATTATCTTTTTAAAATCTTCATATTTATTGTTTCAAATGCACTAAGTATTTTAATTGACTAATCCACGTTAAGGGATTAGTTGGAACAGCGCTATTTATTGGATACTTCTGTAGTAGGCACTGAGGATGCAGAAGTGAATTATAGGCAGCTCCAGTCTCAGGGAGCTCATCATACTTTTGTAGATACAGACACATAAACAACTAAGATGTACTAGAATAACTGCCACAATATATGTGTGTGTGCAAAGGGTAATGGGAAGTAGATGGGTGAAAAATAAATAAATACTGGAGTAATAGTGCTTGGTTATTAAGATCTTAAACTTCTTTAATAAATTTTGTTTCCTAATATACAGGTTGGTTGAGGTTCAACAACTTTGTCCTGCATAATATTCAGTTGTACAATGAGAAAGAGTCGTTTAGTATTAGGCTGACATCTTTCTAAACTTCACCTTCAGTGTCTATCAAAGGTCATAGATAAACATAATATGGAAATATAGTAAAGAAACTTGATGTGGAAATAAAGTTATATAAAGTTGTCCATTAGGTTGCTTTTTTTTTTTAATTCATTTTTATTGTTAGACTTATTGGGGTGACATCTGTTAGCAAGGATTACATAGGTTTCAGGCATACGATTCTATAGTGCATTGTCAACTTGATGTATAATAAGTTCACCACCTTAGGTTGCTTTTTAAGTGGGCTTTTAAAAAGTTGTGATTAAAATAATAAATTATCTAAAGAATATTATTGATTGTTATAAATATATTTTCAACATTTGTTTGAAATATTTTTTATTGTTTTATTTTAAATTAGAGCTTTGCATGTCATTGAAAAAGAACGAAATAATTGAAAACGTTTACATCAGGCTTTTTTACTTGACACTGTGCAGTTATTTTATATATACTACTGTAATACTCTAATATTATCTGTCAGGTAATCCAAGATACTAAGCTTCTTACACACACACACACACACACACACACACACACACTGTTTTATGCTAATAATGTTCATCTAAGTGACTTAAACCATTGAAAAGGAACTAATATATGAGTCAAAATACTCATACTTAAAAATAAGCAGGTTACTTATATTTGAACAACTTGACACTTTGATCAGTGTTTGAAATACCTAAGTAATTCAGTTGATGTACAGAAAGAAGAGATGCTGGGAATAGTATTCACAGCGTATAATTTATGGTTCAGCCTACACATCACTGGGAAATGAAGATGTGATGCATCAAGCTGCTGAGTTGATTCCAGTGTTCAATCTTCTCCACCCTTCTTGGCTTTCTTCCAAGTCAACCCACATTCTGAAATATTCACTCTCTGATTTTTTCTTTTCTTTTTCTACTATGCTATGTATGCAAAGCCAGGACTGCTAGGCTGTCTGTGAAAGTCTTTCCCTCATTATGGTCCTTTCACTCTTTTCATGAGAGTAATCAAACTTTTCACCTGGAGCACTTCACAGATATCAGCTGGAGGTCTCTATGCCATCAGTGGAGTTCATACAGTTTATTCCTTATATATCATGCAGGATCAACTTGTTTTTTTAATTTAAGAGAAAATGAGAGAGTGGAGAGTGAAAAAGGAGTGAAACAAATGAAAACAAATAAAAACAAAAGGTGTAAACAAAATTACAAAGCAAAATCAGCTACCAGTATCTTCTCATATGCTTAAATATGATCTGTCTCTATATTTATTATTATTTTCACATTTGTTGTTATCTATACAGTTACTCTCTTAATGTATGAGCTACTTGCTTCCCTGCTTCCTATAAAATAAATTTAAATTTCTCATAATATGGTGACATAGCTAACAGTTACTGAAAGCCTACCTTTGTTTTGAGAAAGCAACTTTATAAGCATCTGCCCAGATGAAATCTTAGAAATACAATTTATGGAAAGGGTAAAATTATATTATCACTGAAGAAATTGGAAATTTGAAAAGCTAAATACGTAGGCAAATCAGAAAAACAATGCAATTTAGCCCATAATTATAACTCAGTGCTACCGAATCCAAACTATCTGAACACCTATGTTCTAAACTTTACATACACACATACATACACAGATACACACAAGATTGGACAATTAATTTTACAAACTCATCCTAGAAAAAGTGCTGCATACCTCATTGCTGAATACCACTACGGTCACCTTCGAAGTACACCCCTTGGGAAGCTGTGTGACACCAGCGCCTAGTCCACCCTTCAAAGCAATTTTGGAACTCTTTTCCTGGAATGGCCATCAGAGCTTTCATCATACCCCAAATCTGACAATTACGTTTGTGAACTTGCCACTGTGTATTTACGTTGGCAGCACTGTACAAACAACTTGATAAGGTGTCATAACCTTGACAGGGTTAGGGAGACAACTGTGATGGCCATTCCAGAAAAAGAGTTCCAAAATTGCTTTGAAAAAAATTAGTAGGTGCTGGCACAGGTGCATCATAGCTTCCCAAGGGGAATACTTAGAAAGTGACCGTAGTGATATTCTGCTATGAGGTATGTAGCACTTCTTCTAGGATGAGTTTGTGAAATTAATTGCCTGACTTGGTATATTAAGACTCAAGAAGAGAAACTCATTTAGGTATTAATAGGCCTTCCTTCCATAAAAAAGGGAAGATAGAACTAAATGTTAGAATTTGCATAATGCTTTTATTAAACATTTATGAATCTTACAAATCTTCCACCCAAATCTATTGAAAATCATATGCTCCTGCTTCATGTTATTTAGGCAATCTTTATCATAAGACAAAATTAAACCAATAAATGCAGTTACTTGCCCTCCATTTAATGTTTTCTCACTAGAACAAAATTTTTGATATCCTAAATTTGTATTTTTAAGTATTTTTTCAATGATTAAAAACAATAATAAAAAATAAACACTATGAGCACTGTAACTCCCCAAGGAGCAAATGCTAATATTCAAAATAACAGACTTGATACACTCAGTTTACCATTGACTACAAAGAAGCTCTTCTAAGTCTCTTCACAAAAACTTAAGTTATTGACTCTCAATGCATACTATAGTTACTTGGCAGTAACACTGAACTTAGCTTTGCAGAAGCAACAAACATTATTTAGTTTTTGAGTATTTGTACTTCTAATATATAAAGAAAAATACATCTCTCTACATAATACATATAAATGTATTTCAGATTTTAAATTCTTTATTTATTTTTAAGTGATGGATTTAAATAACCAGTTATAGCATGACCAAATTTAAAATAACATTAATACTTAATTGACGGGTATGTAATTTCTTCAGGTTAAAATAACCAGGGATTAAATACCTGTTACATCACTGCAAAATAATTTTTCAAAGGTAGACATTTTAATTTTCATGAGTTCATTTTAATTTTGATGAGTTAATTTTCATGTTTTTCTTATATAGCTAAGGTTTCAGGATCATGTACTTGATATTTCAATCAACCCTATTTTGGAAATATTTTGATAATAATGGCAGATAAATTCACAAGTTTCATGTAATTACTTGCAAAATAGAGAGGAATATATTTAAAGTATGCTCAAACTGCAAGCAGTTCTTTATTTCTGTATTTGAAATGATATTATGTATTTACTAATTATGTTTTGATATAAAAGAATGAAAGTCATCCTTTTCATCCTTTGCTTTGAGAACAAAGCACAGTGTTTATGTGTGATTTTATTTCAAGTAGATTATTCTTCTATATCTATCTATTTGTCTATCTATCTATTTATCTATCTATCTATCTATCTATCTATCATCTGTATCTGTCATCATCAGAGCATGTTTTACTCTTTAGGGATACTGCAGTGTAAAGCAACAAAAGTCTTAGTGTTCAAGAGACTTATATACCAACTGGGCAAATTAACTTTTCGACAAGTGAATAAAAAATATGGACCATATTTCAACTAAGGAGAAAGTGGCTATTAGGCCACCTTCGCTAGACTGAAAGAGGCATCTTCTCTAAGGCTGTGACATGATGGTCAGTCATTGAAGATGTGTAACAAAAAGGAGAAAGAGCTATCGTCAAAAAATTAGGGTTATTACAGTTTCTTGTAAGATTGACGGAAAGGCTGAATGCTAGGGCCCCAAAGAAAGTAGTAAGAGGTGAGGAAGGAGGCATGCATGGAGACCAGGTCCTGTGTGACTTTAGTCTTGTCCACAGGTAATACTATAATCATTGGAGGCTGTGGAAAATATTTAAGGAGAGTAATGCTTTCTTTAACGTGGTTCAGTCATCGATTCACATGGAGACTGTAACCAAGAAATCAATAGATAACTGAGACTGGAAAGGGCAGTAATGGAAGAAATAGGAAAGATATCAAAAGTGAAGATGTGTCATTAGAGACCAAGGCTAAGATCATCCACACCATCGTCTTCCCAATTACTATGTATGGATGTGAAAGTTGGACAGGGTGAAAGGCTAATAGAACAACAACAACAACAACAAAATGGATTCATTTGAAATATGGTGTTGAAATAGAGCTCTGCGGAGATACCCTGACACACCAGAAAAACAAGCTAGTGGACCCTAGAGCAAATTAAGCCTGAAACATTATTGGAGGTAAAAATGACTGACAAAATTGAAACAGAAACATCACGAGATGGCAGGGTTCTTTGGATGAAACTATGATACTTGGAAAAATAGAAGGCAGTAGGAAAGAAGTATAAATATGAGATGGATTCATCCCATGAAAGAAGTCACAGGCATGAGTCTTCAGGAGCTAAGCAGAGTTCTTGAAGACAATATGGATGTAACTCATTTATAGGTTCGCCAGGAGTCAGAGATGGTACAAAATAACAATGCTATGTAGGGTCTAATTACATTTTCTAATCTAATTTATAGTGAATTGTGGTGGGTGGGGAAAATCAAAAGCATGAAAATTAGTGATTATATAAAATCCTAATAGAGTTACATGGTCATTCAGAGCAATGTGATAAAATGGCCTTGATAAAGTTACATCATATCTGCAGGCAGAATCAAGGGGGATTGTTGATGATAGACTATGCAAGGGAAACAAACTGTAGGTGAACTCATATATTTTTTTTAACCTGAGTATAATGTAGTTTCATTTACCAATATTTAGAGTGATATAGTGAGTATAACATGCTAATTAGGCCTCTACAGAAAATTTCTGTGATGTGATATTTGTGGTACTTTTCATCATTTAACTCAGAGTGTGAAACATAGGTAATCATAGGCATACATGGTGTCGGAAGGTTAACAACATAACACCTTTCTTTTTCTTATTAAAGTGTAGTTGATATAAAATATGATTTTAGTTTTAGGTACATAGCATAGTGATTCTATATTTATATACCTTACAGTGGTATCACCACAAATCTAATAATCTCCTATCATTGTGTAAAATTGTCATGATATTACTGACTATATTCCTTGGGCTGTACATTACATTTTTGTGACTTTTTTATAACTGGAAGTTTGAAACTTTTCACCTTTTTCACCCATCTATTCATCACTATCCCCTGTGGCAAACATCAGTTTGTTTTCAGTATCTATGAATCTGTTTTCTGTTTTATTTTGTTTTGTTTGTTATTTTGTTTGTTTGCTTTTAGATTACAGATAAGTGAAATCATACAGCATTTCTCTTTCTCTGACTTAATTCACTTAGCATAATGTTCTTTAGGTCCATCCATGTTGTCACAAATGGAAAGATTTCATTCATTTTTATTGCTGAATGATATTCTGTGGCATATTATTTATATGTTTATAATATACAGCCATATTCTTTATCCATTTTTCTATGGATATACACCTTTTGCTGTATATATTGGAATGTTCATTGCAGCATTATTAACCTCCTTTTGAAAATACTTATGGAGCAAGAAGTATTCCGGAAAGAAGAGAATTTAAGAAAGAAATCATAGATACATAGGAAATAACTTTAAAAAAATGACTCTATAATGTTTATATTCTAAAATAATCTAAGATCAATAAATTATATACTGTGTACACTATTCACACATAATTAAAATTATGTACATAAACACATGTAACTAAAATTATTATGTAGACTATACCAAAATAGATGAGGTTTGGGGTATTTGTGTGAAATTGTGAAATTATATGTGGGCAAACAGAGAAAATAAATATTTAAAAGTGGTTCTTAATTCCCAATCAGAATAAAAATGCAGTATCTTAACCAAAATAAATACAATAAATGAAAGATGAAAAGAGGAAAGTAAACATAAATAAGACAAGGTAAATAAAAATACACAAGAATGAGATGCCAGATAAAATCCTAAAGTTATGTGAGTGAATGATTGTGTGAGTCAGTATAATCTATTATAGCAGAACATGCTATGTATTCAAATTCATCATGATTACATGATATATTTATCAAAAGCAAGTAATTTGGTGTGATTAGTAATGAACATAAAGACGGAAGTATGGATGACTGTTAGAATATATATATAAAACTAAGGGCATGCTGATAAGCCAAGGCAGTTGTATTTATAGAGCAAACATTGGCAAATGAGATATTCAACTTTTTTTCCCATAGATATAATGTCATCAGGTAAAATATGGACATTGACATAGGATATTGCAAGTATCCAAAATAACATAATGAGCAAAATATTTCAGATGGAGGCAAAATATTATATAATGAGGATAATTTAAAGAGGAATCAGCACTACATGGAGAGTTATTGAATGTTGGCAGTAAAATGGAAGGGGGTTTATAAATTATTCATATTTCTTTTCTGAACTACGTAACAGGACATTAAATAGATTAGGATTTCTGCAAAATAATGGTCAAAATAGGTGACAGAGGAAGCAACAAGAGACTGGAATTCAGTTTGGGGCATGCTGTGAAGCCAACAACTATAGATACCCAATATTAATGCAGTATTTATGTCTTGATCTTAGTAATGAGATCATAGCTTGTGATACAGGTTTGAGAATTGTGGAAGTCACCATTTTCTGGCTCAGATGTTATTTGCACCCATATCTTTGTTAATAGACCTTTTGTGTGGCAAAATTTCTTTCTCAAATGGACAGATTCACACCTTTACTTAATACATGTATATAACACATTCCAGACTAATTTAATTATTTCTGCTAGAAACTAGGGCACAATCATGGTAAACTACTCCTTTAGGTTTTCGTGAAGAAAAATTGGTTTCTGTTGCTGAAATCCAAGGACTATCATCCACATAAAACTTATAAAGTACTTTTGGTTAAGTTCTTCCTTTAATTCTATAAAATATTTTTTTCTTTTTGTTAGTTGTTGGTTTCTATAGCTAGCAAACAGAAAACTCAATAAATTATTGAAATTATCTTCAGAGAGCAAGTCATAGGTATTACTCCCTCTTGGATATATGATGTGTTTGGAATTAAATAGTGATCTTTATTTTAGTGAATGTCATAGAATGTCTGATTCATATTTCAAAATGGCAAAAGAACAGTTTAATTTAGGAAATTGAGAAACTGTGGCGGTGGACATGTAGGCCCGTAAGTTTATTGAAGGAGGTTCTCTGAACCTTAGGATAATTTAAAAGTTAGTATAAATACTGGAGCCCAGGTTTAAGAAAGCTGATTTGACATTACTGAAAAACACGGTGAGAAATGTACGCACTCATATATCAAGGGAGAGTCTGGCTCCGGGTTAAAAATCTGTGTGATTTTTCACGTCTGACCATGGGCATTTATAAATGTTTTACCTGGCAGGCTAGATGGAGGAAAACAGCCCGTCCCCCACCAGATGCTGCACAGCCAGCACACTTCAGTCTCTACCTTTTGGCTTCCCTGGGCTGCATTGGAAGAATAATCATCTTGGGCCACGCATAAGATATACTGACACTAATGATAGCTGATGAACTAGAAGAAGTCACCAAAAACTCTTGTAATATTTTAAGAATTGGTGTGGGCTGCATTCAAAGCCATCCTGGGCAGCATGTTAGGCATGCCTTCTCTAAGGGAAATCGGAGTCAAGAACTCAAGGCCCCTGGCCAGTCATGTGCTTTGCATATTTGCATTCTTAGCCTAGTCATCTGCATTCCTATTTCTCTTTATCTCAGGTCTCCGTAGAGTCCTTCAGGCTCCTCTTCTGAGGAACAGAAGAGAGGGAGAAAAACTTGAAGATACATTTCTCCACTCTGAATCTGTACCCAATGTTTTCCCATTCCTAGAACTTCTTCCCGACACTTCAAGGTCCATTAAACTTCTGGACCCTTTGATTTGGGGCTTCCTCAACAGCGAGACGATTCCCACAATCCCCATGTGTATATCTGCTAGTCAATTTGAACCTCAGCCAGTGCATCATTCTGTGGGGGAAAATGGAACAGAGACAGTCGGAGTATTCTCCAGTTTTGGACTCTTGCTTATACCATTGCAGTAAGTGACTAATGGCTTAAGTCTTTGGTGTTTGGCTGGTTGCTTTAGTGGTCTGCTCCCACACCTAGCAGCTCAGCTCTGTCCCTGTAGCTCAGCGGAGCCCCTCTGTCAAAATGCTCACCACAAGACAGAGAATGTAAACTAATGTTTTTCTTGAAAAGTTCTATTGTTGATTGTGACCCTAAAAATGAGATTGTGTATTGGCAAACTGGATGGCTGAGTCTCTAGATTGCTGCATTGTAATGTCAGTTGAATTTATAACCTGTTATGTCACTCTGTATAAACTAGAAGGCACTAATCAACAAAAAGTAGGACAAGAAACATCAGAAGTTTACTATTCTGATGGATATAAAAGGCTTGAAGAAATTTTCTAACAATGCAAAACCTTTGCCTGGCAAAACCATTGCCACTTGCAAATAATAATGTTCGTAAGTCTATTTCTAGTAAAGTAACAATTTCATAAAATTTACGTAGAAACCAGGAAAAAGGTTCTATAATTCTTGGTTTGGAGGTAAAAAGTAAGAATAGAAAAGAGAAGGATTTTAGTTATAGAAAGTGTACAAATTTAGCATTTTAGAAGAAACCGTACAAATGTATGCAATTGCTTTGCAAAAGAGAGGACACAATTATGGATACGAATTTGCTCCTTAAGAAATTTACATGTAGAAGAGACATTCCCCTTAAAATAGTTTTGATTTTTTTTGGATTTATATGCTGGTTTTGGAAAAAAAAAGATGTAGAATGGAAAATATCCTCAGCATAATATCAATAGTTGTAGGATGATAATAGACATTTAAATTGAATCTATTATAGGCATGTGGCCCATGGATCTTTTCACTATGTCTCCCTCATATCCTCAGCAATAATTTTGTTCTTCTTTATGATGGTGAAGAAAGTCAGAATTTTTAAAAAGTGACTTACCATTAGGCCAAGAATGCTAGCATAACAGCAGGCAATACAATTGGAAATTTAATTGTAATAAATGCGGAATAACTCTGGATAAACATATTCCAGTGGATAAATATGATATACAGCGTGAAATGATAGTAAATATTAATCACATATCAAGAAACAATTATATTGTTTGCAGGTTGCTATTTTTGCCTGCTTATTTGATTTATATAAGAAATAAAAGCAAACAAATAAAACAACTCCCTTCTCACCAACACTACGGAAAATAAGCCACGTTGAATCACCACATTGAAAAATTCATAGCCTTTCACTGAATTAGAGGTTTATAGTCTTTCACATGATCACAGACCGAGAACTGGTTGTAGTAGTACTAGTAGCAGCAGCAGCAGTTGTAGCAGTAATAGTGGTAATTGCAGCAGCAGTATTAATAATAGTAGCAGTAGTAACAAATAACAATGAGAGAAATTAAAAATATTACTGAACCCTTGAAGAAGAAGGATGTTATAATATGCTGCATAATTGCACTCCAAGGAAGTTGCAGAAATCATCACCTTCAATGACATCAAGGATATTGGTGAACCCTAGCACATTGTAATTGAATTTGCCATGTTGGAGATGTAAAATAAAATCCGTTGATATAAGTTTTATAGGGTATTTATACCAATTGTATTTGCTTTTCCATATGAGTTCTCCTTGTTTGAGAAAATACAGTTTTTTATATTTGGAATATGGCTATTGATTTTCTAAATTCATTTCTCAATTCCAATAATAGGAAACCAGGAGAAATAAAAATAATTAATATATAAAATAATACTACAAATTTCTAATGAGTTTCTAAAAGAGGAGGCATAGCCAGGTTATTTAGTACAAGTACACACACACTTACAGAATATACAGTAGTCCCTTCTCTGTGGTCTTGCTTTCTGAACTTTTAGTTACCCACAGTCAACCATGGAACAAAAATATTAAATTTTCCCTGCCATTGATATCATCTTCTCCTGATATCCAGCCATGGATATCCTCATGGCTTGATGATCAGGATCACCCAAAGCAGATTATTCTCCTACCATCATATAGTGAGATGGTCAATAGTAGCTTAAATCTACCTTACAATTCCTACATTATTCACCTCACTTCAACTCATCACATAGGCGTTTTGTCATCTTCATCATAAGAAGGTTGACTACAGTACAATAAGGCATTTTTTGAGAGATAGACCACATTTATATAACTTTCATTACAGAATGTTGTTTTAATTATACTATTTTTGAATAACTATTGTTAATTCTGTGTCTAATTTATGAATTAAACTTTACAATAGGTAGGTATGTATAGGAAAGAACATAATATATGGGTTTAGTATAGTCATGATTTTAGGCATCCACTTGGGGGTCTTATAATTTATTCCCTATAGATACGAAGGGATAACTGTAATTTATTTCGTAGCTATACATGTAGTCCAAAGAACATACTATCTCCATTCATTTACAAAGGCTGCTAGAAAAAAAAATCCAGCCATAAATGACTCTCTTTTTCAGGCTGGATCCTTTCTATGCAGCCTCTCTCCCTCTCTCTCTTTCTCTGTCACTCTCTTTCTCTCTCTCTGTCTCTCTCTCTCCACACACACACACACACACACACACACACACACACACACACAATCATACACAAAACAAACAAACAACAGGAAAAAAGAACTCCGTGTAACCAATCTACTGCATACTTGTGTGTCCCGCATGGTCTCCTGCACTTTCACGAATGAGACACGTTTCCCCAGGCTCTGGAACTGCGGTAAATACTGATGCTCAGGTGAGTCAGAGAGAGAGCGAGAGCCGCCTCATCTGATGTCATCACTCTTCGGGGCTGCCAACATCTAATTACTAGATAATATGGAGGTGTATAAGCCCATCCTGGTTACTTAAAGACAGGAAAATTCTGAAGGTTGTTCAGAATTTACTTGAGACTGTCTCATATCTTGCAACTGCAGTATAGTGTTCTCACTCTTTCCACTGCCACTTTCATCACTGCCAATTATTTCTTCAGTGACCCCCAATAAACTACTCAACGCAACCCTTCATCTCAGAGTTGTATTTATTTATAGAGACTCAGGTCCAAGACTGTTGCTGCCAGAAGTGATCTGAAGAAGAGCCCTAAGGGATGGTGTTTTGAAACTGAATTACACATTGACTGACTAGTGACAGTAGATGAAGTGTGAAAAGTCCCCAGCATATTGTCATAGTGCTGTTTTTGTTTGTTTGTTTGTTTTTTAATTGAGACACCAGTGGAAGAGAATATATTGACAACTGCATTCTAAATATTTGAGAAGTTTTTTAGAAAGTATTAGTTATAAGGAATATGAAATTGTGTGATTGCTGCTGGGGAAATTATACATACTGAAAAAAACGAGATACAGTCCATCAAAAATTGAAAGTTCAGTCAAAGGTCTTCCTTGAGTCTCATCTCCTGAAAACAAAGGGCAGAGGATGTGGTCCAGGATTAATTTTAAAGAGTAGCAGAGTTCCACATTTTATAAGTTTAATTCTCCAGCTTTGGAAGCTCTACTATACCTAAGTCAGAGACCTGATTGGGGATAAATGAGACACGAGGTAAATAGTCTTTCTCCCAGTAGCTCTCAATATCCCCACGTCCCACATCTCTCTACGAATAAGATAAATGGCCATGCCATTTAAATTTAATCTGTGCCCTTGCTACAACTACATGTACTTTCTCACACTTAATATTTCAGCAAATTTTTGAGCAGATTAAATGCTAACCCCTACAAACAATGAAAACCCAATTGCTTCTACTTGTATGTACTCATGCCCTCTCTAAATTAGATCTTAAACTGAAAGCTTGATGCTGCTGTTTATCAGATAAATATTCCTCTAAAACACTGGGCACAATGTTTGATGGAGCATAGACCAGGAAGCTCAGCGGTTCACAAAATCACCATATTACACTAACAGAGTGTGCTGTCTTTACATTCAGTTTTGGGGCTTTATCTCCTTTAGATTATTCCCAGTCTGGCTGGAATAAGCTAGAGAACGTGCCATGTCTTCAATTTCATTTACCTGTCTCCATTACTTTTAGGCATGACTTTTATAAATGTGTGAACAGGCATTATTGCTTGTTTTTCTGTTGGTGATTTTTCTTTGTTTCAATATCAAAATCTTATTTTAAATAAAAGAACCAAACATTCCATAATTATTTTACTACCAATATTGATTGACACTTGAGAACAATTATTTAAACTTTGTTTATGTGTCTGTGTTTTCTTATTTTCTGTCTTGTTAAGGTTCAGAGCTTCAGCTCTGGTGTCAGATTGCCTATATTCAAATGATAGGTCTTAGTAATTGTATGAACGAGAGATACCTATACTCTCTTTGCTTCATTTTCTTCAGCATAAAGTAATTTCCTCAGGATAATAAAATATATATGTGGAAATTCTTTAGTTTTTAGTGGTGATATAGTATCTTTCTCTAATATAATTTTGAGTGTTTAAGCAAGAATATAAAAAAATTATTCTCTTTCCTGTGGAAAAATTATAAAGTAACATGTTGAATTTTATATTAATTATGCAGATACATAATCCAATAGTGAAATATTCTAATTTACAAAGTCATAATTTTATTATATATTATTTGATGAAGTAGACATTTACATCTGATTTTTAATAGCATATGGTTAGTATATTTTCATCATTTTCAAATGTGAGAATAACTTGTAGTTGCCTTAATAGGCAACTTAAGGTCATATACTCTACAAACTATATTCATTGTTACAGGAGGGTTTATAGTTAGAGCAGGATTCAAGTACGACCTTTATCAATTCTAAACTAAGAGTGGTTGGGCAGAGTTTCATAAACTTTTCAACCATTGATATTATTTATTCTTTTCCTTTCACAATAAAATAGGAATAAATGATACTTATTTCACCAGTCTGTTTGTAGTATTAATTTTAAAAATACAGAGTAGGAATTATAGTGTCCGACATGTAGTAAATATTTAATAACATTGGGTGCCAATATTTTAGTTAACTATTTGCACAGATAAAATTAGTAGGTCATAACTATGTGCTTTCAAAATTTTTAACATTGCTTCATTGCTTTTTGTATTTAATTTTAAAAACAATATTTGATTACATTCCAATTTGTTACTATTTTTTATATTTTTCTTTACAAATATAAATAATATAAGTTTATATATTTTGTGACTCACACATTTCCTTTTCCCACATACTTATATACTAATTTATCTATTGCATTCATATTATGTAAAATGCAGTGTCTAATTCAATATCTTTTCTATTTTATTTTTAGTCATTTATTTACTCTTACAATAATTCAGTAAACAAGTGTATTTGGGATGCTTACTGTACCTGTAATTGTACTATATGCTATTGTGTTCTAGTAGTTGTAGAAACAGAATCAATAAAGAATAGAAGATGCTTGTATAAATGAATTTTCAGTCAGGTTTATTCCCAGCACCAGAGCAACAGAACACCCTTCTAATTTTCCATTTATTGCAAATATTAAGTTTCTGTTCGAGGGAATTATTTTGAATTTTATAATTGTGGTAGTTACAAATTAAAGCCAATGAGCATGATTTATTCATTTGCATAAACCAAAGTATATCTATGTCTATATTATGGTCTATTTATTTTCAGAGATTTTCAGTAAGTTAAAATATAAAGCAAAAATGAGGTATGTTACACCTAAAATCCCATCGTAATTTTATTCACATAAGGCATATATTGCTTAAAATAAAACAATTGTATTGAAGCCTTTCATTTTTTCTTTCATCTCTTCTTCCCCAGGTTGTTTTACATGGTCACTTTCTAAAATAACTAAAGAAAAAGAAAATATTCAATTGAGTAAAAATGCATATGGATAATGTGAATTATCACTCCATTGACTTCAGCCTTTTGACTGTAGTCTGTAAAGCTCAATCATAACAGCAAATTACTCTATATCTTATCTGTGTTAACTAGGTTTCTTTTGGCACTAGCTTTACGCAATGCTCCTAAATCTCTTGATTAGTATTGACTTGTATCGGAGTTGTGCATCAGCTTCTGTACACTTCCAGGTCTGCACACTTCATTTTAATCATGGCTTGGTTGGCATTAATCTTTATGACTGATAAAAACAGTGTGCCATTGGAAAGTAAAGTGATTTGAATGCATGCCAACTATTAGGTACTACACAAAACACTAGATCTTTATGCTGTACCTTTGAGATTTGACATTATTATTACCATCTATATACTTTGCTGTTTTAAGAAATGTTGAAAATTAATGAAACTAATGTTCAATGAGCTTATATTAAGATCTTGAGTGTGGGTTTAACATATTTTTAATCAGAAAAAAACATATTGGCATGTATGAATAAGTATATGGATTAACTTTTAATTGAAATTTTATTCTTTGCAGATTTTGAATTGAAATCAGCATACACACTTTTCATACGTCTAAAACACTGTAAGGAGAAGGTTATATAATTAACAAATACAATTAACTGCCTTTATCTCCAGGTGAATATTACAAATGCAATAGTCGTGATTGACAGAAATGAAAGTTCTTTAGCTTTTTGAGTTTTCTTTAAAAATGAAAAAAAAAAGTATGAGTATGAGAGAAATTGGGTTTGTGTGTGAAAATCAAAATTAAGGGTTAAAAATAATAGAGCTTATAAAATGATTTTTTAATCTGAGAAATTCATATGAAAGCTGTCTGGGACAAATAATGCATTTTTTTTAGGGTCTTAGAGACTCATTGTCCTAACCATCCTTTGTATAACTAATGGCCTTATCTTCACAAGATATTAATAGTTGCTGATCTTCAAGTATCAGACCTATGTTTCAAGAGAAGGAGAAGATTAAAGGGCAAACAGCATGCATCAATGGGCTTGCTAAAATGGTAGGAGTTTTACTAAAAGCATTACAAGCAAGTTCTACCTGTCATTCCAGTCAATTCTGGCCTCAGTGAACATGGGCAATGTACTATTCCAACTGGGAAATTTGTCAATGTACATAAACTGTAGATTTTGCAACTATGACAGAAGTGGGTTATGAATACTATAGTAAGGAATAATCAGGGTATAAAAGATATGGTATTACATATCAAGCTTCATCTGAAACATCAAAGAATCTGAAATATTGCAATAAACTTAATGGGAAGGGGACAAGGTCAGGTAGCCTGAGTTCTACATCTTTCAAGTGTGTTAAAATTAAGGATCATATGGCATTATTGTTTATTTTATTTATTTATTTATTTATTTTTCCTGGACCTTTCTCTGTGTTTATTTATTTATTTGTTTTTATTTTTAGACTTATTGGGGTGATAGTGCATAACAAGAACATAGGTTCCAGGTGTACAGTTCTACAGTGCATCATCTATGTGTTACATTGTATGTTCACCACCCAGTGTCAGTTCTCTTTCCATCACTATGTATTATTTTAAATGTATATCAGCACAGTTACAATACAGATATCATCTTTTTAAATGTTTAGAATGATTACATTATTAGTTATTCATATAGTGATTTAATATAAGGGAATTATTTAAATAGTTCTAATATTGTTATTACTGTGCACATGTATATTAATATATATACACACATATGTGTAAATATATATATATTCCAAAGATAGGCTAAGTATAGGAATTAGTACAAATACAGTATAGTACAAATATTTGTATAGTACATAAGTAACTACTAATAGATGTAATGATGCCCATGTGGTAATTTTAAATATTTTTTTTCTCCTATTCTCTCTTCCCATTAAAATTTCATCTGATCTCAGGATATGTATCTGTCAGCAATGTTCTTTTTTGTGTTTTAAATTTAATTTATTTTTATTTTATCTTTTATGTAAGTATAGTTGGTATATGAGAGCTGTTAGGAAAGTATCCAGTTACGTAACATGAAAAGTAGAGGCATTTATGGGTAGATTATTTTCTGGACAGCCTTCATATAATATTATATTAGTTATATTAGCTTCATATGTACAGTACAGTGATTTAATATTTGTATACTTTAAAATATGATCACCTCATTAATCTTGCTAATCATTTGTTACCATGCAAACTTATCACAATATTATTGACTCTACCCCTCTTCACCTTTTTACTCATGCCTCCACTCCCTATCTTAGGGCAATCTTCTTTTTATTTCACAGTGATTTCACTGTTAGTAATCAGCGAATAACCCCAGTTGATTCATGGCTTTAGTAGAATCATTTTAACAATAGTATTTGAAGGCCCTTAATAAAGAAACAGAGAAAGGAAAGGAAGAAAGAAAAAAAGACAGGAGGAGTAGGGGGAGAGGAGAAAGGAAGCAAGCCATATTAATTTACTCTTCTATTCATAACACATATTTGAGCTCCTAGTATTTGCCAGGCACATACCTGTGCAGCATGATTCTGGCTGTGAGAAAATTAAAAAATATATATATATATGTATATACATACATACACACACACGCACGTACACACACACACACACACACACACACACATATATATGTATATATAATTTGTCTCCTGTATATTTGATGTGATGGAAGGAGAACAGGAGAACTGACTCTGAGTAGTGAACACATAGTGCGATACATAAAAAATGTATTGTAGAAATATATACCTGGAACCTATGTAATTTTACTAACAAATGATACCCCGATAAATTTAATTATGTGTGTGTGTGTGTGTGTGTGTGTGTGTGTGTACTTTAGATTAATGGAGTTGCATTCAATGCAAGGAAAATAATAAATCTGTGAGATCTCAGAAGTTGCTAAGTACTATGAGGAAAAATAATTCAAGATGAGGAAATAGTGATAGGGACTGCTGTTTTGTATAGAGGGTGCAGGAGATAGATTATTTGGTAATCTGACAATTAGTTGATGGCAGAAAGAAGTCCTGGAATAAAATAGTAGCTATTTGGGTGAAGAGAAAGGAGGCAGAGGACCATGTAAAGACTCTGAGGTGAGAGAATATTCCAAGAACAGCAAAGCCAGCAGGTTATGAAGGTAAGTGAACAAGAGAGAAAGGGTGGGGAGGAGTGATAGGACAGGGAGCCAAGGGAAGGAATAGAGTTCACACAGTCCATAGAAACATCTCTGGATTTTAATTTGAGTAAAATGTGAAGTGAATCATGGGATCTGAGCTGATATAATCCAACTCTTTGTCATATTGCTTTATGGAGAGTAGAGTGGAGAAGATAATTGTATTTTTATATTCATTTTTGGTGTTTTTCTATGTGCTTTCTATCACCCCAATTGTCTTTTTTTAAAATGGTGGTATGTAAATACTGAGTGCCAGAAATCTTATATATTTTGTTACTTCCTCTGTAGTCCTCCAGAGGCTGATTAGCACTATCTTAATTATATTCCAGAATTTTGTCTTTGGTTGGCTGAAATCCTTACAATTTGATTATGTGTGTTACCATATTTGTATACATTTTCTTTAACTCTTCCTTAGTATAAACAAAGTAGTATAAACAAAACTGTTAAAATATGTTCTTTTCACACATATGCACATACACACACTGATACTACTACTAAGTAGAACTCAATATCCTGATTTCCAAAAATGACTTTTTATTTTCTATTGTGTTTATTTTTTAATTATCTGATAACTTAAACTCAGATAATTTATGATTATATGTTAAGTGTACATTTCTTTTAAAAATTCAATTGTGAACAGTTGTGTTAAATTTCACAGATAAATTTTTAATGATTTAGTATTTCTTATAAATTTTAGTGTCTTAGTTTCATGCTTTCTTTTATATCATCTCTTGTTTTTCAGTTTTATTTGCTGTGTTTCAGTAATGTATCTTTTACTCTTAGAGTGTACATGAGTAATGCATTTTATGTCTTTGCCCACTTCTAAAATATACAGGGTCCAGCACTAATAATGACCCATTTTTATGAGCTGGTAATCTATACTAAATATTTTATTACAAAATCATAAGCATGTATGGTTATGATTTTGTCAAAAAAATCATAACTCATGTCTGGGTTCTACTTCTGTTGAATCCTGTATCTTTATTTTGCTCTCTGTGATAGTCATTAGTGCATCTTAAGTAGATCTGCTTGGCTACTTTCATTTTCAGACATACAGTAGGATTTCTCATAGTAGTCTATTTCTGGTTGGGCAGTCATATGTGATTGGTTTGTTCAATTTGATGGGAGCAGAAATTCCATACTGCTGGTATTTGAAGGCTTGTATGATGTGATGCAGAGATCTCTATGTGCTGTCATGACAACCAACGATGTTTATGTTGGCCCTTTCTTCATGGATATCTGTGAATGCCTGAAATGAACAACCTGCCCCTTTTTTCCCAACTCACTATAAAGGATCAGGTAGCATGAGTGATAAATTGCCTATTGTTTTAAACTGCTGAATATTTGAGTATTTAGCATAAGATATTTCTTCTTGAATAACATGAAAGTACTACCTAAAGTCAGAGTTCATTCATATGCAAATCTCAGATGGGAAATTAGGGGAAAATAAAGAAAACTGTTACAGGAGGCAGGATAGTTTGTCATCCATTATATAAGAAAACAAAATCTGTATTTCTAGAAGAAGAGATATAAAAAAATTAAATTTTCTCATTGCAGGTTTGCTGCTCTTGTCTGTGTTTGAAGAGTCGTTATAAGAAAGAGACTATGAAATACTTATCTAACTTGAAATTAGAAATGGAGAGTAAATGAGTCCACTAGTTCAGTAATTTATAGAGCATGAATAAATTAGTACTTCTTTATTCCAAACAGTCATACAATTAGGAAGGTCTTTCAGCAACAAGGCAGATTAAAACTCACTTTGCAGTTTAGATCAGATCAAGGGATTTGGCTGTCACATCCATAGCTAGAAACACATGGAAAAAAGATTAAGTCATTAACAAGTAAAACTCTTTTAATTGGACTAAATGACTCAAAGCAAATTTGCTAAGTGTTGAGTGTTTGGTGTACTCACCAAACCTTGCTAGGTTTAAATTACTTTTGTTAGAGGAGAGGGAAGAAGGAGAGAGTGAGAGAGACAGAGAGTGAGAGAGAGAGAGAGAGAGAGAGAGAAAGAGAGAGAGATCCATAGAAACAGAGAGCAAAAAAGCAACAATATAAAACAAGTAAACATGAACAACAAAAAACCCTTCAAGTGTGGCAATTAGCACAAAAAGTTGGTAGAAATAAAGTAGAAGAAAAACAAACAAGCAAACTATGCCTTTAAGATAATTGTTTTGCAAATTATTGACCAATTTCGAACAAAAAAAATGTCTGTTTTTTTTCAGTATTTAATGACCCAGACACAGAAAAGAGGCTGAGGAAGATGGTCAGTTGCCAAGAGCCATGTTTTCCAATGCCCAATTAAGTAGGTGCCAAGGAAGATAAAAAAATACAGAACTGCTCTGAATCCAGACATAAAAGTCAAGTGCTACAGACCACAGTGGATTTGAGTACTCCTTCCCAGAGGGTGACTGCCCAAGAATAATAGGGTTTATTACCTCACTTGAAGGTAGAAGGCCTATAAAATTTCTATCCCCTAGTTTATTAGAATTTTAATAGAGCAGGGTCTATTATGTGTCTCCCCTGTGTACAAACTATTTTTCCATTTTATCAATGAGTATTTTTTATTTATTGTGTCTTTCATCAATAGACACATTTTTTAAAAAAAAGGAGTTTTAGGATTGCAGACAACCTGAGCCAAAAGATAGTTCCCATATAACCTGTCTTCAACCATACAGTTTCCATTATTATTAACTTGTTGCATTTCTGTGTAATGTGTTATGACTGATGAACAATATTGTTTATAATTAAACTTCATTATTATTAACTAAAGTCTATAGAATTAAAGTTCACTCTTTACATTGTACAATTCTATGGGTTTTGACAAATGCATGATACCATGCATACACCATGACAGGATTATATAGCATAGTTTAATGGCCCTGAAATTTCCCTGTGTTTCACCTATACATTTCTCCCTTTCTTCCTCCAAAGCCCTGGCAACCACTGATCTTTCTACTACCTCTGTAGTTTTACCTTTCCCAGAGTAACACATATCTGAATCATTAATTAAGAGTGCTCTAAAAAAATACTACCTTTTTCTTGTTTTTCCATTTTCATTTCATGACCGAAGGACACAATATGTCTTTGTAGTTCATAGGTTCCCAGATTTTAAAAAGTTGTATCGAGTCCATTTTTTAGCCAGGGGACTTTGCTTTTGATGCTGTGATTGGTAAACTGGCCAGTTGATGACTCATCGGACATCATTATATGTCTTGCTTTGGTCAAATGAAATGAGAGTATAAGCCACTTTTCATAGTTCTTAATGTAATTTTTAAGAGTCAGTGTGCAAATCCCTATGCTTAATGATTTCTAGCTTGAAAAGTTAGCATCTGTGTTGATCTTTACCACTGAATGACCACATACAGAGCAGAAACATCAATGATTAACTCGTACTAATATGTAATTAGAGAGGGAAGGTGGTTGAACTTGTACTGAGATTTTAATTTTTGATACAGCACCACAGTATAACTTTTTTTACTCATATATATTTGAATAGTAGTTTGTTTAGATAACTACACATTCAACATTGTACTTTATATCAACTTTCAATACTTGCCATTTAAAAATATTATACCAATATAAATATCAGTTATTTATAGACTATGCTGCCTCCAATTATGAAAAAAAAATTAAGTTTTTTTTGAGTTTGAAAATTCAGAAATTTTAAAAGTATATGACTTACTACTTTGAGGTTGCTATAACAAATGTACCATAGATAGAGTGGCTTAAGCCACAAACATTTATTTTTCACAGTTCTGAAGGCTGGGAAGTTCAAGATCCAGGTGCCAGCTGATTGAATGACCAGTGAGAAAATTGCTTCCTCATTCATAGATGAGGAAGGATACTGATCATCACGTACCGGGAAGGACAAGGAGCTCTCTGGGGTCTTTTTGATAAGGGCACTAATTCCACTTTTGAGGATTCTTCCCTCATGACCTAATCACCTCCCAAAGGTTCCACCTCTAAACGTCATGTTATGAATTAGGTTTCAACATATGAATTTTGGGGAGACACAAACATTCATTCTATCGCAGTAATTTTAAAACGTATCCCTTTTTTATTATTCTTGTTCAGAAATAATTTGTCAATTCCGAACGTGAATTTTTTCCCCTAGAGTTTAAATGATCAAATAATTTTAGTTTTCTCTTTTCTGTTCTTTCAGAATGCTCTGCCATTTGAATATTATATTTCTGGTACTGTCTTCCACATTTCATAATTCCTTGTTTTTGTTTTCTCTCAAGAATTCTGTCTTTGAATTTGTTGTCTTGCCACTTAACATTTGTGTTATTCCAACTTCACCTTTCAAACTATTGATTTTGTCTAAAGTATTTATGATATTCCCTTATTCTAATAACTTGTTTTTCTTTGTTTGCAATTATACTTTATCCAATTCTTTGCCCTTGTTTACTTTTTAAAAAATCTCTTCAAAGATCAAAATGTTTCAGAATGTTCTTATGTGTATTGTATTTTTAATCATACCCTCCCTTTCTCAGTCAAAACCAGTTAGTTGTTCATGTTTTTAATTGCTATGCCAAGCTTTCATTTAATTATTTATTTGACTTTTCAAAATTAAGGTGATTAGTTTTGTTTAATCTTTTTATAAATTGAATTCTGTATCAATTACAATTAATTGCTGATAGTATTTATAATAATGTGCATTTTTGTGTGTGTACACATCATTTTCTTAATGTGAAATTTAAATTAGTTGATAAGGAATTTGACAGGCTGATTTTTATGTAAATAAAATACATGATTAGGAGACAGTGCACACACCTGAAAGTTTAAAACTTACAGTTTAAGAATTTTTTTTATATTTCTGGTTGAAACTTCCGTTATTTTACTGATTGTTTTTATATCACTGTGCTATATATCAGAGTTACTCTTATATGGGGTTCTGCTTAATTTTAATATTCTGTTCAGCTACAGTTTGCCTAGGTATATCACTACTTTTTTAGAGAATGTTTATGATTCATTTAAATTTGAACAAATTAATATAATCTGTCATTAATATCTTGTGTAGGATAATTATATATGGCCAAATAAATGGTAGGTCATTCTTTAAATAATTATTTGGAGGACTGGCCTATATCTCAGTTATCGTCCTTGTAGTTATTAATTCTAGACTGTAAGCTCCTTTGGGGTCCCATGATCAAAAATGATCTTACCTCTGTAAGAGCTGTGTACTTTGCCAGTCGTTGATTATTACATACTCTCTTACAGTTGTTCTAGTCTGTGCATTATAAAGTCTTGACATGTTGTACAGTTTAATTTTGCAGGGTTGCTGTTTTCTGTGCTTCAGAGCTCTTAGAGATTTCTCCCATTTCTTCTCTACCATTTCTGTTATATTTTTCTTAAGAAGGAACAATGTGCATGCTTGCCAACTAGCATGGACATTCTGCTCTAAAAATTTCATGACTTTGGCTATGGGTGGTAAATATAATGAAAGAAGTTGAAAGATTCTTCATTGTAAATATATATGTGTGTGTGTGTGTGTGTGTGTGTGTGTGTGTGTAGTGTGTGTGTATATATATATATATTGTTTTTTTTTTCCCACCTCAGCATAACTCATCTTCAGCTATCTTAGAATCAGAGCTATGTTTAGGATCTTAGTGTTAGGATGAACTAATATTGGTCTCACATCATAAGGTAATCAAAGCATGAAGTTCAGTTGCAAGAGACTGGAATTGCATGTCCCATTAATTTAATGAAAATTTAGGGTAACATTGCTATATTTTAACTCAAATGAATCAGAATTTATATTTGAAAAATAATCTCCCTATTTTCACTTACTTGATCTTATTTTCAGATCCTAATCACCTCGTATTGAGCATATACCCTAAATCCAGATACATATGTTTCTTAAAACTGTTATAGCATGAAAGATTTTCTTTCTCCCTACTTAATGCCGGTCCTCATAAAGGATCTACATATTTCCTCCCTGTGTCTCATTACCCTGAATGAATCTCTGTATATGCTTGGATACTATATTTGGCCATCCTCTGTTAGCAGCTAATTACAGAGTGAATAAAGGTAAGATATTTTTTAAGATTTTTACCTATGGACTTCATGTATAGAGGTCTATTTACCCAGCAAGTTTCAAGTAAAAGAAAAAAAAATCAGATGGTCATAGAAATGACAGACGTCCTCATAACACGAGAGGCACACAAATTTGTGAACCAATGAGATAATTACACCTAATCCTCAGATTTAAATAAATCGGGGAAATAAATTTGAGATAAGGCAGTGGTAATAGGACCAAACAATTACACAGCAAAGGAAGGGATGATCCTAAAAGAATATTCTTGGGATTCAGAATTAGAGGGCAGAGACTTAATGTTGAGATAAAACAAAATTAGACTCCGTAATTTTTGTTTTGTCAATTATCTGACTGTGCATAGATGGGTAAATATTTATAATATCGCTTAATTATAGTTACAAATATTTTAACTTTCATTGGTGGTTTTCTAGATTAATGAAGACCAGGAATGAAAACATTGGTGATACCCCTTACCAAAAATTACTGCATAAGCAATATAACCAGGTGTTTGGCTCTTTTTGATATCACTGAATTAGACCTTAATCTTGTAATTCCAAAAAGATGTTTCTATGAATCCAAATTATTTTTCAGCAATGATATTTTCCAGTACAAAAATTTTACTGACAATATATGTTTCCTATTTGATCAGTATTTTCTGAGGCTTGAAAAACATCTTTACCATGTCATTCAAAACAATTGCATACTCTACAGAGAGTAAACTCTTAAGTAAAGTGACATGACCTACCAGCCTTATCAAAAATACGATATTTTAGACTGACGTTAGTGGTAATTGCCATAACTAAGTCATCAGTTTCTAAGAGAAAAATAAAGTGGAAACAAAAATTGTTCATTTTTTCATGTCAATTGAAATTGAGTTTGATTGGCAAAATAAAATTGTCTAACATGTCCCTGATTACCTAAGAAATGAGCTCCCTGGTACTGGAGGAACCATCCTCCCTCTTCTCCAAGAGGGGACTATACTTGTGATAGTATTTCTGTTTTGGTTAACTTCACAGTGGAAATCTAACATCCCATTGCTGTCCAAAATCTCAGGGACAGAGTGGCTGGTATTCCCAGACAATTCTTAAACAATGAATACGCCAAAGGTAAACTGCTTGATGTCTAGCAGTTCAATATTTCTTTACTTAGCAAAGTTGTTTTCATGCTTGGGCCATAAAGGTGAGTAACACGGCAGCAGCAGTAGTTCTTGCACTAGAATATAGATCGATAATACAAGTCTACCTTCATGTGGCTCCAAGATGGGGAATGATACAATAGAATACAGGCCCTGTGCCCCAGCTCCTATCCTTTTTTACCATAAATTTGTCTGTTTTCTTTTCTTTAAAAAACTTCTTTCTTAATGCATGTCATGTTGCAATTGATGTTCATCCCAAACTTTAGTTCATAACAAATGAAAGAAGTACATCTCACACAAAATCTAAGAGTACTTAGATAGCACATAGCTACCATACTATTGAAAATACATAGTGCTATCGTCCTTGCCCTCTTTAATTGGGTTTGAAAATGACAACACTATATAATAACATGCATAAATATTGAAATGGCAAGATTGTTCTATACACCCACACCCCCACACACACACAATCTCACACACACACACACACACACACACACACACACACACACACAAGTTGGATCATATTTTGATGAATATATGTTACTTTGGGATATTTTCTTGAACTCAACATAGTATAGAGCCATGATGAAATTATACAAGTCACGAAGTTAGATTGTAGACATACAACTAAAAAAAATTAGATTTTACCCACAGTTACTTTAGACAACTCTCGAATTTGCCTTGGCATATTTCTGTTTTTCTACTAATTTTCTTCTTGCTGTAATATGGGCAGAGGAGACAATAGACACAAATACAGGGATGAATAAGTGATAAAAATCAATAGCTTCACAGAAATACATAGAATAAAAATAGAAACTTGTTGTTTTGACCTTTTCAAATATCCTTTTTTTTTTTAAGTGTTTTACACAGTTTCTGTCATGCGAGGCTCCCGGCAATTCCATGAAATACCACTGTGATTATTATTCTTGCTATTACCCTTATTTTACAGGAGAGGAATCTGAGTTGTTAAGGACATTAAATAAGCTGAGTAAAGTTACATAGTAAGATCGTGGTGGAGAAAGGGTGTGAACAGAGGCAATCTGAGATAGGAACTTGCTTGGTGAAGTACATCTCAAAAAACATATTGCCTCTAAACTAACCTACATATATGAGTCTGTGTAACCATGGAGGAGATGGTCAGAGAGGCCTGGTTGCAGCCTAGTCACTACAAAGGAAAGAAGAGAAAACAAGAGGAGAATGTCATTAAAATATTTGCATATATATTTGTTCCAGTTCCTTTTTCAACCTTACTGATCTAAATATTTTGTTTTCATTCTTTAGATTACTTATCTCTACAAAATGCATCTGGTTATGTAATTTTTCTGTTCTCCCCTTTCTACTAGTGTGAACATTTGGGTTTAATTAATGTCTCAAATATCCTTGATTCAGACTTTAAAATATATTAAAATAAGGTATGAATCTGTTGCTTTTTTTTTCTTTCTCCCTCCACCTGTTCATCTGCTACATTATAAATACATATAAATTCATACAAATATGGTTTATCATAGATATAATTTTCAAAGTATAATATATTTAAATATTTTCAGAGATTTATATGCATTTATCTAAAATATTATACATCTATTTTATACTGAGCTTAAACATTAATGTCTGGTTCCTTTTGATTTATTATATTTGCCACTGCTTATAATATATGATGATTTTAACAGACTTACCATAATGTTTGACTCAAACTCAGTTTAGATCTTTTTATTTTTCCTAACAAAATATTTTACAACAAAAATATAGATGCTTCTTGTTATACTTCTGAAGTCATTTGAACACCATTTTTATAGGTATAAATAAGAACATGAATACTTTTTAATTTTACAAAAAGAGTATTATTATCAAGCCCCAGTGGTTATTCTTAATGGCTCTGAGTTTAAAATGATGATTTAAAGGCAAATAGTGAATATTAAACGTGTGAGATTTACATTTTATAGTAAACCAAACAAGGAATCAAAACAAGAAAATTGAGCTCTACTTTTGAAAATACTAGGAACTTCAAAGTATTTCCTTAATTTACCTTGGATTAAAATATGCAGTAAACTTTTAGGTATGTTTATGTTAAATGTGAGATTCTGAACAAACGATTATTTCTCAGACATGCATTTTATAATTGGAATTTAATATCTTTGTGAGACCAGTGTTTTTTTATTATATGATTTTTTCATCAGTCTCAGAGTGTTTTAATAATAGTTTATTAGTTCATTTGGGTAAGAATTCTCATCATATGTTTAATCTCCACTGCATGCCTCCAGCAAATTCTCTTGAATAAAATAACTTTGAAATTGGAATGTTGAAATGTTGCTTAAAAACCTGACAGTAAATTTATTTATACAATTACCTTTTAAATTAATAGGATCTAGTAATACAAGTATTGATTTTAGCATGTTTTCCTTTGAATAAAAATTGATTTACATTGTCAGACACAGAACTTAAACCCAGTCTTTATTTACTTCCTTGAGTTTTTTTAGCTTTTAAAACTCTTAATAGAATGATATGTCAAAACATCAATACTTCTACTAATAAAATAAACCTGACTACTTATATGAATTGTGTTTTATCTTGTCTTTCAATGGGTGAAAAAAATCATTAAAAAGTCATGAAAAGTTATGATTTTTACATTATCTGAATTCTTATTTCAAGGGTAAGATAAAATGTTCTTTTTTCCTTTCTACCTGTTAGACAAAGTTGAAGGCCTATAAGTTCTTACTAGACAAAAATGAAAAATGAATAAATTTTTAGATAAAAAAAGCTAGATGGAGTTCCCTGATGGCGTGGCTTAAGGCTTCGTTGCTGGTGCTGTCAGCGCTGCGGCCTGGGTTCGATTCCCAGCCAGGGAGCTACCCACATACAAAAAAAAAAAAAAAAAAAAAAAAAAAAAGCTAGATGATTAGTATTATTTTAGAACAGAAAAACAAATTGATCATAATATGTTACATTCTTGCTTTCCAGACAGGTGAGGAATTGTCCAATTTGAGAATATCCTACAACTCTTGATATCAAGAAGTTGTGGCCCCAAACTGCCATATGAAATTTCGTGTGTGGGCCTAGTTATTTCAGAAAGTTTATGTTTTAATTTGAAATACTAGGGGAGGAGGAGATTATATCAATGGAAATGGTAGAGTAAAGAACTCTAAAATTCTTTCATAAATTCTCTCATAAAAAAAATCAATGTGAAAACTGGCAAAGTTACGAGAATCGATATTTTTAGAACTCTGGAAATTAACCAAAGACTCAGAAATTTGGGAATATTTATTCAAGAAAAAAATTGCTGAATCATGGTAAGGACTGTAGGCTTTGTGGTATTTTAATTGGCCCCATTTCCATTCCTCTTTCTCTAGTTTTGTGGTAGCTCTGAAGCCCAACAATTTACGAATAGAGTGAAAATTAGCATCCTGGCAGACAGTGAAGGGTTGAACAAGGTTGGGAACACTTCAAAGCCACATTTGGAGAGTAGAGTAATTTGCTTTTGTAGTGGTTCACCACAAGATCCCAATTTCAAGTCTGCTACTATATGCTCTGATTTGGAAGTAACCTAGCACATAAAGCTTTTTCTCCAGAGGCTTTTATCAAAAATCATTAGATGATCGACACACAAGCCTACACATTGTATTTTCCATTTATTCATCTGGAAAAAGCAAAATTATAAAAAAAGTAAAAAAGCACATATCATGATTTGCCAGGGCTTGTTTGGGAGCTGGGGAAAATTTTGTGGTGATGAAATTTTTATATATGTTTATTATTTTGTTGGTTACAATAATGAGATTGTGTGCCACAACTCATAAAACTATACAGATAAAAAAGTTGAATTTTCTTCTGTCTAAATTATACCTCATTAAATTTAATTCAGAAGAAGATATAATGTGGATTCCTTAAATTTTGCTTCAGTAGTCACCAAATTTTATTTCTCTAACTATTCACACAAGCTTTGTAAGGAAGTGACTTGTCTGACACAAATGATAAAAGCTACAATAAGACTTCACTGTATGATTGACAAGAGACTGCCCTTGTAGTTGAATGTGGTTTACTGCATCAGAACCCGTACTTGCAAGGTTGCCCAATGAATGTTCGGAAGACACACTGAAACTAACGGTGCCAACTCTTCACAGAGAGAGAGATCAACTCAGATTTCATTCTACGTATGGTAGGGATATTTTTCCTGTGACTGTGACCCATTATACGTATGAACTGTTAGGTCTGCTAATCCCTCAGTACATGGATAAGAGGATATTTCTCTTTTTGGAAATAATGCTTTATTCCCAAATGATTTAATCACAGGAAAATGTAATAATGTTAATTATTAATAATCCTGTAAATACACACACTGCATATGTGATTTTTCTCCCATGTTTATTATTTTTTATCTTTGCAAGATTCACTAGAAAGAAAAAAATGATCGATTTCAAAAATTATTTTCCTAAACCTTATATACTTTGTTTTTAAAAAGACTTTGGATGGCATTCTAGAATGATTTAAGTACAGAATGGATAGTTTAAGAATATTTAAGAATTTCCTATGGGAAAGTTGCAAATAGCATTGGAGGTTGAAAAAAAGAGGAAAAAGGTAATCAAATAAAACACTCTGCAACATTATTTATTATTACTATTACTTTTCCTCTTGTCAGATTTTTTTTTTCATTTAGACAATTCATTTCTATTTTCTGTTCTCATCAGTATCATGGCCATAAGTACGAGCTTCTCTGTGAAGGTCCAAATTATTACATTTATAATCTGATGTCCTAACATATATTAGACCAATGCATACTTGATATGTTGTGTGTTTGTAAATATGTAGTGGGAAGAATTAGAATTTTCTATTTTAGTTTCTGATAACAGTGCCTTCAGCACATAATATATGTACCACCAGTGTAATCAACTTTGAAGATAGATTTTTCAATATTGGTTATTTAAAATGTATATATGTTTTTAATAGCTAATACCAATTAAATTGTTGAAGTTACAGTAAGAAATAAAATCAAAGTTGAAATAATGTAATAATGTTTGTTGAAGAGTGGAACAGCTACTCTTAAGGATTTTGAATATATTTTAAGTATTACAATCCTTCATGTCTTACAAAGGTTAAAAATAATGAAAAAGGGATAATGAATTTTCCTTTCTTTCCCTAGAGCCTAGCACACACGTGAGAGGACTTGAACATTCTTTCCAGCATAAGAATTCATAATACTTACTTCCAGTAACTTATAAAAACCGAAGTTGATGCTGGGGTATTTGATCAAATGAAGTACAATAATATTTGGGGATTTCATACATGAGTTTTCTGCAATTCCATGAAGTTCCCTTTTATTCTTTACTTTCCTCTCTCATAAAATAAAATGGAATGAGTAAGAGGATATGGAAGGGCTGGAGAGGCCAGTGTGAGAGAACGTGTGGCAAATTTATGGAAAGTAAGTAAGATGTAAGAGACAGTTATCTTCTTGTACTCACAAGTTATCAGAAAAAGTGGAGTTCAGACTGCCATTTATGCCTGTCTTCCCTTGATTATTCCTCAGATGTTGTATTCTACTTCACTATGGTTTTAAAGATTATCCTATTTGCTTATCATTCTGAATATAATATATCCTTAAACATGTGTATTTATGTATACTAATTATTTATTTTTGTGAGCATACTTTCCCATACATTTAGTATAAATTTTCTTTGCCTAAGTTCTTCGGCATTAAGTGGTATTTCATTGTTTGTCTGGTTTGTATTTCTAAAATTTACAAAGGGATTGAGCATCTCTTCACATTTACTGTTCGTGATTTTTCTCTTAATTGCCCATACACATATTTTTAACTATTATTTGATTTATTTTCTGTGAATTATTATTACCTAGTGATTGGTAGTGATTTTTGTTTTCTGTACACATATGGAAAATAATTTACCCAGTTTTTGTATTGTCTTTTTATTTTCTTTATTTGTATTTTAAGTAATATTCTTACTGTTAATATAGTTAAATTTTACTTTTTTTGAACAACATGATGCTTTTAGAAATCATTTCCTAATGTAATATTATAATGACATTTCCTACACTTTCTCATAACAGTTTCCACATAGGTGTTCCACACTTCAGTGTTTAATCAATTAGAAATCTATTTTTGTACATGCCTAGAGAGTAATTTAATTATTTTTCTTTTCTATATGGACAACGGATTCATACAATATAATTTTCTAATTGTTGATTTAATGACATTCCCTTATTGAGCAATGATGTAGATTACTTTTTCATGTGGCTAAAGGACATTTGTGTGATTTCCATTATGAAGATTTTGTTTCAGTCATTGCCATGTTTATCTATAGGAATTATATATCCTAAGTACAAATCCCTGAATGTTTTGTTTGGCATACATGTATCTTCAGATGAACAGTTCTTTAAATGTATTTTTGAATTGTAGTACAACAATATTTTTCCAGTCATTATTTACAATATCTTGAAAAAGAAATACTTAATGACTTCCAGGTTGCAGTATCTTCCATAAAAATAATTTCTATATGTTCAACCAGAGGATTTAAACTTAAACCTTTACATTTAGGTCTGTAATGCATCTCAATTAAATATGGCAGAAGATATGAGGCAGTTAAATTCATTTATTCCATATAAACATCCAACTGTGTTATTGTTTTATTAAGTAATTTTCTTGCTCTAATGAATTGTTTGGCACTTCACAAAATCCATGTTTTAAGTGTTTTTATATTTAGACTCTACATTTTGATTCATTGATTTATTTCGTTTTCTTTATGTCCATCCTACGTTCTCTTGATTTCTATAACTTTATAGTTAGATTTAACATTAATAAATTACCAATTTCTTCAACTTTGTTTTTTTTTTCTCCTCAAGACTGTTTTTGGCCTCCCAGATCTTTACATTTCCATGTATATTTTAGAGTTGGGTCAATATTTATATATTTTTTGAAAATGGCTGCTGGAATTTTAATGTATCACTGATGAAACTACGTACCATTTTTGGTAAATCATCTAATCTATAAAGATTTAAACTATCCGACCTGGGTTTATGACTTTTTACCTTTGAAAAATTTTAGAAATTATATAATTAATAATTTTTCTGCCATTCTTTTTTTCTGCTCCCTCTATCTCTCTTCCATTTCCTCTTGGTTTTGCAATTACTTGTTATGCTGCTGTAGTAGAGATCTCCTGAGAAATCAAATGAACTGGGTGTACATACACATAGAGATTCATAATAAGGAATTGACTCATACAAGTACTGAGGCTGGTAGCCCATAGGCTAGAGACCCAGTAGAAACAATGGTGCAGGTCCAGTGTAAAGGCAATCTTCTGGACATACTTGCAGAGGCTGGTCTTTTTTCATTCTATACAGGTCTTCAACTGATTGGATGAGGCCCATCTACATTGTGAAGAACAAACTGCTTACTTGAAGTTCATTGTTTTAAATGTTAATCTCATTTTAAAACTAGACTGACTATACATACCATTTTAAATGGGACTGAAAACAACCATACTGTCGCATTTCAAACTGTGTGTGTGGCCAGCCTAGTCTCACTGGGCCAAATTCAATGGGTCAGTAGGCTGACCATGCGTACCATTTGACATGGGACAGAACCCTTGTTTTCTGTTCCATTTAAAATGGTACGTCTGGTCAGCCTATTTAAAACACCCTCTAAGTTGACACATAATATTAACCATCACATACTTTGTCATACATCACCGAGTCTTATCTTGTCCAATCTTTATTCTTTCTTTGCTTCAAATAATTTCTTTTGAGTTATTCTCAAGTAGCCTGACTTATTATTCTGCTATGTCTAATGTGCCATTTAGCTAACTCAGTGAAATTAAATATGAATAACATTCATATTATCTACTGGGAGGTAACGGGAACCTAATAATACCGAAATATATTATCTGTTTTCTGCCTTTGTAGTATTTAAAGTCACTTCAAAACTATTGAAATTTCAAGCCCAAACTAAAACAATTCTGACTCTTAACTATGTGAGTCCCTGAGGAATATGTCATAAAGTTGCTAAAATCTTTACTCCCACCATCTGAAATATGAAAGAAATGTCCTTACATTTACTGATAAATTATGATACTCAAAATGATTATTTTGATAGTAACATGTATGATAAAAATTGTGTCAATACAATAGCCACTATGGATAAAACTTGTCCTATTAAAAGAAAATAGTATGATTTCTTATGTACTGGAAATATACTTCGTATATTCTGAAGAATTTGTATGAAATTACATCAATTTAGAAACTATAAAGGAGGAACCTGTATGACTTTGAAGCTTGAGTTTTAAATTTCAAGTATTGTGGTTAACATAAGAATAGAAAGAATATTTTAGAATTATGTGCGTGTAAGATAATTAAATTTTTTAGCCTTCTGCCATTTAAATTTGTTCAAAAGTAATCATTCTTATTATTGCATAAGAAGATGATATTAAGTAATGAAACTTAAACACTATAGTTTTAAAATTATATTTATCCAGAATTTTAAAATATTCACCATTTCTTTTATGACTGCCTTATCCCAATTCAACATTGTGTTAATCTATAATATCATATAATGTAGTTATTGGCTTTGATTCAGGATATCTATATGGCTTTATCCCAAAAAAACACTCAGTGCTTTTTTTCTTTGCTTTATCTATTGAATTCTAATACATTTACAAAAAGCATTGAAAGTTTGTCCTGAGAATTAGAAAGACACTATCTATGTTAATTATGTCCTTGAATGACTGATGCATAATATCAAATGAATACAGAAAAAAGAGAATAATAAATAAAGGAGTATTGTGAGTAAAAAAGGGACTTCATTAAAATACTAGAAGTAATTTGCCACTTATCATAAAATTGCCTGATGAACACTTCAAAAATTAATAGTGAGCAAAAAATGTTATTGAACTCTCTTTCTAAGTGTTCTTTACAATGACTAGATAATAATAGAATAAAATTACTCAAAAGACTTATACAATAAAGCATAAAAGAGTGATTTAATCTGGATTTCATGAAACAATTATGTGTATGATATTATCATTGAAAATTATTTAGAGAAAATATATTTTGAAAGGAGTCAATTATATAATTTTTGGTGGTTTATAATTTCTCATAAAACAGGAATGCATAAAAATCAGATTAAGTCACTGACAAATATTTTAATATGAAATATCAGCTCAAAACTTATTAAAAATAATCGATTGGGAAATATGGATAATTTGTCTGGCAATCTTTCTTATAATGTTTCCCTAGAAACTTTCCTTACAAATTATTTCATTTTTATTTATTTATTTTTTTAATAAGACATGTTTTAAGATAGTAATTAATGAGTATGAATTTAACTTTTAACATCAACCAGTAATCCAGCTTATTGACAATTATCATTACAAATCACTGTTGTAAGGTCAGGGAGAAAATGATATCTCAGAATCACTGGAGGCACTTACAGATGTGTATGTATATGTGAACCCAGAGTCAGATGGTATATATTCATTCCAAATTTTGCCAGTAGAGCACCATTAAGAATGTCAGAATGCAGTGTCTGCCCAAAACTGATTAAAAATCGGATGACCAGTTTAAAGTTTTATTTTCATGCATTTCCTTTATTCCAGTAATTTTATTTTAGGACAATCCATTATTTAATTTTAATTTAGTACTGTATTCACAATGAAAGAAAATTGCACTACTGCTAACCATGACTAATTTTTGAAAAATTTTTTTTCTGACCAGGTTGCTATACATTGATTAACCAGATATATATTACAAGATCAAAGTGATTTAAAGGTAGGCAATTTCACTTTTTTACTCTAAAGAGTTTGGCAAATGAGTGAAAGGGTATTAATATAATTTGCATTCTGTTTGGAAGTACACTGAAATAAGTTAAGATTTCAACATTTTGCAATGATGTCTGAAAGCTGTGTTGTGTCTTTCAAGACAAAATACATGTAGTGGTAAGTTAAAGGCAGGGTATATGAAATTTTAACTTTCAAAAAAGAAAAGCGGCGTATCTTTAATTGGCATTGATTTTCTAGATACCATGCTGAAGAGAGAGGGTTAGAAACTGAATATTATAGCAAATTTGAAATGTCAAAATTAACTTAGGTGAATGTGAAAATATTTTGAATAACTAGAAATTATCTTGTCAAGCAGGAGAAATTAGCATCTTGACAAATAATCTATCAGACTAATGTATTTTAAAAATCTCACATAATTAAATTTACTACAGTATTTTCCATATATAAGCAAATACAAGTTACGTAATTTTTATTTGGGGGCCACATACAAGATTAGTAGACAAGTCTTTAAAACCAAAAACACTAAAAATTGAACGTTAAGTATTTATAAATATAGAATTAAAATGTTTGTCTTTTATTTCAGCATTGAAAATGTTTATTGAGTCTCTGGACATAATGTCAGTATATAAGCAAAGGAAGTTTCTTTTCTTATATAGTCCTCTGAATGCAGGAAGATCCATATAGTATCCAAATCTTTATTTAAAAGAACATCCGTTATTAATAAACTATATATGCAACATATATGCATGATATGTATGTATGATATTTATATAAATAAATAAATAGAAGATTAGAAAGTAATAGAATCTGTTTTTGAGCCATGAGAATATCTGTGGTGAGCAGAGACAGCAAATGCAAACCACCTGATGTGAAGTGGCTGTGTGAAGGTCAGTAAGGAGCAGGAAAGTCATTTGAGGATTCTAAGTAGGGAGTTAATGACTTTATTAGGGCTGCTGAATAGAGAATAGTCTTTGTGGGGTTGGTTGGGCAGGGGTGAATGCAAGGAGATTACTTTGCCTTCACCTATTGCAGGACTTCAAAATTAGAATTAAATAGTAATGGGAGTAGTGAAAATTAACAAAAATGTAATGTAGTTTTGGGTAGTATTGGAATGTTTTATGATGGATTTTATGAAGTATATGGGAAAAAAGTCACAAATGACTTCAGTTTAGTTAGCTTCAGCAACAGCAAAGTAAATTATGGTATCAATTCCTGAAATGGGTGAAAAATATAGAAGTAGCATATTGCAGAAGGATTCACAGGTTCACTTTTAGACATTTTTATTTTGCACTGTTTATTTGAAAGAGTAATTAACAAATTGTCAGGAAAGCATGTATCTTTGAACATTTATACCAAGAGAAATGTCTGTACTATAATTCTTTGCCATTTGAAATTTTCATAGTGATGACTCTATGAGGAACTTCAGAAAGTAAATATGATTATTTTTACAGGAAGTATTTATTTGATATGACTGCCTTCTTAATCTTGCAAACTCCTTATAGTTGAATGTTTTTCTCAGGTTTATTTTTCTTTCAATATAGTTGTGTGAAGTAGGCCATGTAAGTACCAGAACTTATCAACTCAGATATATGATGCAAAGGTAATTTTGAATGTATCTTACACTGGCTACTTTGAAGATCAAATGACCAAATGTGAAATTATAGCCTGTCTTATCTCTATGTTAATCTAGTTTATCATCATATTAGAGTTTAATGGCACAATTGAAACATCATTTATGAACAACATAGCCAAAACAAACAATACTTTAACTTACTGTAGAAGACAATGTCGGATTTCTAGCATTCCTATCCAATTTTCTCTAAGGTATCCACAGGCTTTGCAAGGCAAAAACCTGGCTAGTCCTAGTGGAAGAATCATGATTGGTCCAATCCAATTAAATTAATCCCAATACCTCATAACTGGAGGTTAGGGATTTGTGAGGGTATGGGAACACAGAGATTGTTAATAGAACACAATAACACCTAAGGAGACAAAATGTCAAGTCTTCTGCTTCCAGTTCTTCGCAAACTTGAATTCCCTTTAGAGAAGTCTCTGTGGCTCCTTTAATCCATCAGTTATCTTAAGGGCTATCTGCCATCTGTAATAAAGGCAAACACCTCAGGATGTAACTCTACCTCTTAGAAACTTTTGAAATAACCTCCAAGTTTTTAATCTTTATTCCATACCCATGCCTTGTGTCATTCAGAGCATCCAAATATTGGGCTTTTCTTGGGTTTTAGAGTAAAAATCATCAAAGTTCTACTTGTCATCTCCTTTGAACAGAAGCTTGATATTCTGTGATTTTTATTGGCTAATTCTTCATTCACTTTTCATCTTTCTTTCTGAAATTGGTTACATATCTTGTCTGTAGTTAACTTCTATTCGGTTTTATTTTCTATTATAATTTTAAAATTCTGTATTGTACACTTGAATTTTGATGTAGTTTTAGAAGAAAGGACAAAAAATCCTTAGTTTCAAACTGAATATTTAATTAGAATTGCATAGTAAATGGTATTTATGAAGTACTTAGTGGGTTAACAAAAAGCTAATATTATAAAACACTGTTACTATAAATGGAAAGCTCTTTCTTAAAGTTGGACATTCTCAAAATAGTAATGTTCAGACTATCTTAATGGTGTAATTTAATCATGTATTACAGGTAACAAACCATGGAAATTCATGTAATAAATCATTAATGGGATTTTATCTATTTCACTGATTTCAATTTCTAGAACTCATTATGCATTTGTTCCATGATTTCTTTTTAAGGCAATAAGAAATAAAAGTGTCTGCTAGGAAAGGATATGAAATATTGACAGTATTGCTAAGTCTCATTTCAATTTTGAATATTTCCTTGTGAGTATTTTGTGATTTGTATACTGTAGTTATATCAGAAATTAAAATGGAACCATTTTGACAAAAAAGACTTCACTGTTTTTTATATATTTGCATATATAGTTTAAATGAGAATTTAGTGACAGAATACAAAATGGAATTGTTTATGAACTTCAAGTGAACCAAGTAGGCTGATGTGAAAAGGTCGGTTAAAATGATACACATGAGTGGTATGGAAAACTGGTGCTGTGAGAAAGCAGGAGTCAAATAGATTGATTCTAGCTGCAGTGGTGGTTGGTACTTCTTGCTTCCAAAGAGAAGACTGGCAAAGTTTAGTAATGTCACATGACAAGTAGTGTTTTGGTTTTGGTTTGAGTGGTATTATCTTTAGATGAAATGTTTTTTTTTCTTTAATTTTTTTTCTTTTTGGAAACAAACAAGCAAAGATATAAAAACATCAAAATTGGCAGTAAATGATTTTTATTAGACACTCATGATTAATGATAATAAAGATAGTGAATGTACAGATATTGTTAATATCATTGCCACACATGTCACCTGTGAATCAGGCAAAAATACAGCTCTGTTTTTATTAAAGAACAGAAGAACACATAAAGTAAGGTCTTTCTACCCTATCTATCAAAAATTAGAGTCAAGGGTTGCCATTTTTAATATTTATTTTCCTCTTCATTATTTTCTCCCCTAATGATTCAAGACAAAACGTTGTTAATGGGCACCTGATTTGTAACTTTTGTGTTCCTAAGATCCTTACACCGAACAGTAACCATGTATGGGGATAATTCTACAGTTGCCGATGAAGTTGAACAATTTCATGCAAATTAGGGGGTTACCTAAGGAAGATAGAAAAATATATAATGGGACTGATTTTCATGGAATATTACTTTAAGAACCTTGAACATTTTCCTAGAAATTCTTGTCACAAATTTGTGGAAAGCCTAATACTTGGTAAAGTACTACATCTAATTGATGTAAAATTATTTTTAAGTCATAATTTTAGACTTTGATAATGTGGAGCTATTATAGACTTACATCATGTCCTGTTCCTTATCCAAAAGGTAAGGTCTTTCTTGTGTTTGGACCTTATATATTGAAGATCTTGTGCTACAGACCTTGAGTATTGAAGAAGTAATTATATGGACTCTCATTTCTACTGAGGCCAGATCTCCAGCTTCCTCCAGAATTGTGCAACCACCAGTATCCCTGTTCTTCTCTCAATTCACTCATTCTCTGATAAGCTTCAGGGAGGCTCTGTCTGGGATGAAACCACAAAACTCTCATTCAGGGTTCAGAGTGGACCCTTGGTTCTCCCTCTGCATATAATTTTTTCAGTGTTAAATTTCTGCAGATGCCAGTTACTTTACCTTTTCTGAAAACTTTATTTCATCCCCTCAGCTCACTGAGAACACTGTGCTCTACTTGGTCTTCTAAACCCTGATTTTTGCTATGCCACAGTTGGGAAATTGTCCCCAGTTAGAGGTAAATCTAACATGGAGCTCACCTTAAGAGCACCCCTGTTCTTAGGTATCCAATACCTAAACACATATTCTTACTTGTATATACTTTCCCAGTTTTACATGATTTAAAAACAAGAGAGCATCTCCCATATTAGGTATATGTTAAAATTGGGAACAGATTTTATTCTGGAAGAAAAGAAATTCTAGAAACAGTGTCTAAAATGTCATAGATTTTTTTCTCTCCAGAGATAAGTCACTTTTCTTTCTGGCAGATCACCTTAACGAACTGAGAATATATCATTTTTCCATTCGTTTTCTCTTTTTATGGAGGTATCTACTTTAAGCACAACTTTGCTCCTTGTTTGCTGATTTTCATGGGTGCCAACAGAAGATTGACTTGTTTATCATGGACCTCTAATTTGTCTATACCTAAACACTGATTTTTGCCTCTAAATATTCATTAAAATTTGGGAAATTCTTTTCAAGTCCTCTGACTCTTGATTATCATTTAGATAGGGGCATATCACAATGATCCCATTGGAAATTGAGCAGATTTATGCATGAAATTCACACTTTGTGAAAACTAGAGTATTCTTTTGTTTCACCGGTACCTTGATGTATCCTCTCACAGATTGCAAGCAAAAACCTTGGGTAGTTAATAATTTTCTTTCACCTTATGAGAACCTGAGGTCCATTGTAATCTATTTGAACATTTACAAGACTGTGAACATTTCTTCTCAGCATTTCTGCCTTTTCTTGATATTCAAATCAGCCAGTGGCTGATAAATATAGCACAGCATATCAGGCTTAGGCCTAGGCAGAGATATTAACCCCCTTAACTTTGGGTTGCCTTGGTGACTCTTCAAAGCCTTCAAACAGATTTTAATAGATATATATTTTGTTTGATTTTTCTAATTGTTTTTAATGATGATTTGTCTGTTTCAAGATAATTAAACATAGCTCCATGCACATGTTGGGATATCTAACCCCTCCTCCCTAACAATTTAAAGTGCTTCCTCTTGGTTTATCTATGAGAAATTCCATATAAGCCAGGATTTTTATTTTAAATTTCCCCTTCAGTGTTTCAAATGTGTTCTGAAATTGAATTAACATTTCAAAATTATTTTGAATATTTCTGAACTTGCTGGTATACTAGTCTTACAGATATAAAAGGTAGACAGTGGCAAATCAAAACATCATCTGGACACTGTTTTTGAATGCCAAGATTGAGTCTCAAAAGACTTTTTTCACACATCTTTTCTGGGTTTCAGGGCCTGAGCCCAGTGGACCAAGAATCAGAGATGCAGGTCTTGATAGAAGAAAGCTTGTCAGAAAGGAAATAACATAAAAACTTTTAATAATGTATATATAATATACAAGTATAATCTTCTAATAGAAATGGAAGAGGCCCAGAAAATGTTTACTTTACACAATCGAATTATATGATGTCCTACATAAACTGTGGAATCACAGTGGACATTTATTTGAATTGAATGCTATTTTAACTATAATTCATTCATTTTTTCACCTAGAGATTAAGACTTCCTGAGAAATTTTGGTTATTTCTCCAGAATTAAAAAGAGGAAAACTCTACTATGAACTAAAGAATTATAGACCATCCCCTATTACACGGCAGTAACAATGAGCTTCAAATATGGAAACAATAATTTGTGTTTTTCCATCACTACCCTAAATACAAAATGTATTACCATGTATTAAAGGATAAAATGGCAACTGATCGTACTTTTAAGTCAGTTCATAGACCTTTTAGGATGCACATAATTACTTTTAAGTGACTAATAAAAATATGCATTTCAAGAACAGTCTTCAGGTTGAACTAATATTATATCATCACATTATATCTATATCTACATATAATAAGTTATTTTAAATATGTATATTTATTTTAAAAAACATGGATAAACTTAGTTTTTACCTTTGTGTAACATGGATTTTTATACCAGGAAAATTTAGAGATCAGGACATTAAAACCCACAGTCACCATAACAGTCTTCAGTTATGATTTTTAAGTTTTCTCTCTCTCTCTCTTAAGGTTTAGAAGAAAAAGAAAAGCCTACTTCATAGAGCCTGAAAACAGAAAAGGGAAATCATAGCTATTAGGAGCTAGTAGATCTTTTAAAAAACATTAACTTTGAACTAAGATATTTGAAACAGTGAAGGGCTAACACATAGATGCCATAAAATTAATAGTCATTTCAAAACAATGAGCATTTTTTAATTCTACAAGAGGTTAAATATTGTATACACCAGAATATTGTATATGCTAGGTATTTTCCTGGATTCTAAGCAGACTATAGAAGAATGATTTTTATGTAAATTTGAAACAGCTATGATTAGAAAAGGAAATTTTGTGGAACCATCACAAATATCGACTGTGTGTCAAGATAATGCAAAACGTTTGCTCAAGTACATGTAGTGCCAAATCTCCCAAAGTCATGTTTCTCTGAAAGACTTCTTCTTTTCTAAGTATGTCTTCTGGTTGCATCAAGTCTGCATGATATTGTGTTTTTTATAGCTATTGTGTGTTTTCCTAATTGTAGCTTTTGTTCACAGTATATTGAGAAGCCATTTTCTCTGTCATTATGAAAGAATGTAAATAAGTAGAGACAAACCCTGCTGTCTTTGTTCTATATGGAGGATAGTATTGTAATATTTTGTGTTAATTATTAATTACCTGTTGAATAATTCAGATCTTGAGGGAAAAAACTGAAATAAAACTCTGCTGGGATAATTTTGAGGGCTTTTTGGCAAGACCAACCATAGTTTCTGTGGGAGAGGTGGGGTTCCCAATTGTCAATCACTGCAGGATTGAGATGATTCTAGATGCAGCATTAAAAATATGCAGACAAAAATAAAGTATGTTAGGAATGATGAAGGAATTGTTTTCTTACAAATTAAACTCTTGTAAAATTTTATATAATAATTTATGAGCTCTAGAGTGAGTAGTTAAATCTAAATGTGCATAGAGCAAAATATCTAGAAAAATTATAACATATACTATTTCTGGGACTATATACAGAGTTCATCTTTAGGGTGTAGTGGGGCATGGAAAAAGAAAAAAATTACTTTATTTCCAAAATTGGAACAAATAGCAAATAGAATGTTTGAGACAAAAAATATTTAAGCTTATTACTCTTAAAACTGATTGGAGAATGTAACTTTAGATATACTGTTAATGGGATTAATAATACATAACTTTTGAATTGAACAGAGATTGATTTACTTAGTTATTCACAAAGCTATTTTATTTTGAGATCATATGAGTCAGAATGCATCTTCATGAGGAAAGCAAACCCTGGAGTTATTTCACTTTGGCTCCTTTCTTAATTGTAGTAGCAGAGATCAAATCATTCCAATAATCTCCACATAAACCCCAAAGAGGAAAATTATAATGTTCTCCTCAAAGCAAAAACACATCAATGTGAAAAGGTGGACTATGTATCTCCTGCCCCCTCCAAAAGAAAAGATTATGGTAAGTGAAGTATTAGGCAAAACTTAAATAATTACTCATTTCCAGGTCAATAGCTTTTAGTGCCTATAGGGGCTCCATTGACAGCTGAATTTTAGAAAGAGTATCACTGTCTTTAACTATGTTTTCTTTTTTATTGATTGTTCCATAATTGGTCAATCAGCTTTTATTTCAGTTTCAAGTGAATAAATTATTGAAGAAGGAAATAGTATAGTGGATGGGTGTTTCTAGGTTTCTTTTTTCTATGCATCAATATCTAAAAACCTGGAATTGAAAATAGGATGAGAGATGATCATTAATGAAAGAACATTTATTAAACTAAAATGTAGATAACCATACAAACTTTCAGGCTTCTGGTAGGACCATAAGAGACTGACAAAATTAATCCTGTCATAGATTATTGTACGTTTTAGATCAGCTGCAAAAACAAAACAAAACAAAACAAACAAAAAAACCAGAATGATTTTCTAAGTTATCATCTATTAGCCGGTCTTGCTACCATATTTTCCATTGTTGTCCTCTGGAATTCAAGGTCTACAAAGAGTAAAGTTTTATATACTTTAAAACTCCTCTTCTGTAACTCCTTTCTTCTCTATTGACTGAAGCCTCAGTTTCTGAAAGGGCCACATTTTTCTTGAAGTCTCTCTGCGACAATGTTTTTTTCCTACCTCAATCCATCTACCATGAAGACTGTAGAAAATGCCGCATATTCTTTATTCTCATTATAATTCTAAGTAGTTCCTTTTCTCTTTTGTTTCTCTGGAAGAAATAAACCAAAAAGTAAAATAATTCCTCTGTAACACATGTCCTCAAACAATACCACCTGCTTGCTTTCCCACATACCCTCGAATATACTATTTTATTACCTGACTCAATATCGCTAATAGATGACTTTGACATCTTAGTAATGTCACATTTTATACAGATTACCCATACAACAATTTAGCCTTTTAGTTTCTTGATCTTCTCAGTTTCCACAATTGTGTCTGTCCACTCAATTTTAGTTACCAAATTTCATGCTGTGCCTTAAATAATCTTTTCTAATAACTGCACATCTTTAAAATCCTAATTTTGACATTTCCAGTTCTGTCTAAAGCCACCTCTATTTCTACATAAACCATTTACAATTCAGCAATTATTTAACAGATGTGTATCTTCTAACCTTATTACTTTTTTCTTAAATGTCGTGCCCACATATTTTTATTTCCATACATGTTCAGCTTAAATCCTAAATTCTGTTGATAAGTCTATTTACTTGTGCCCTAAATACATTTGTCATTCTCTCCATACCATAATTACACAATGACTCTCTTCCATATGGTTGGATCAACACATCTTAGCATGGTGATTAGTCTTGTTTATGTTTCTTACCAAAAATCTCAACTGGATACTCATCAGTACCCAGCATTGTTACTCATGTCACTAATAAATTCCCTTCCCTCCTCTCCTTTTCCCTCAAAATTACACTTGCTGCTACTATTGTTTTACAGATAGTATAAAAGCAGTCAAATGGTAACTTCCTAATCTCTCCAGGTCAATGTGTTACTTATATTTGCTTCCAGTACACTCTGTTTCTCTGATTGTACAAGAGATGAAATTGTTCTGCTCTAATTTAGGTTTAATTCTTTTCATGTATTTCATGTCTTTGCTTTGTTTCACAATCATCCTTTAATTTGGAAGAACATATGTAACCAGATTGTTAGTAAAAGCTGTATGTGTCACATTTGGACAAAGACAGAAGGCAATATGCCTTCTTCATTTCTTTCTTCTATCTGAACATAATCTAGATGGTGTTGTTGCAAGATTACGTAGTTTCCATCCGCTGAGTCCCTGAATAATTGTTTGGAGCAGAAAGCTTGCCAGTCCCTGAGTGGCAAAATCATCATATTAATTTACTGAGATTTTTGAAGGTGATCATTGTGGCAGCAGGTGGTAATTACTTTGACCAATGCATAAACACTGCAGGCCTTCTTATAGTTACTCTTCTGTTCATTCTTGTGTCCATTTCATCTTCTCTCTTCTATCAGCAATCTCTTCCTTTTTTTCTCTTTTATTTTAAAATGTCTACAGATACATTGTAAAATAAAATTTAAAAGTTTAAAAATGAGATAAATATTCCTGTAAATTCACATTTGCTTTTGGATTACTAGTTTATTTCTCTGATAATCAGTCAGTTTAAAATTACCTTAAAGGCTATTAGATAGCACTATTCCTTGTCCCATATTTGTTGTGATGATTCCTCTCAGGCTTTCATAATCAGGATTCCATTTAAACTTTTCTGTCAAGGTCACCAAACACCTTGATCTCACCAAGTTAGTAGTCAGTTTTTCTCTTTATAATTGATAGTTCAAAATCATTAGAGAAATATTTCACTCAGGAGTGTCATTTAGGAAAATTGAAATCAAGTGGATCTAAATATCTGCATGTATCTCTGTGTGTCTGTCTGCCTGTCTGCCTATCATGTATCTACCATTTATCAAATTATCTGAAGGTACAGTTTTCAGAAAAAAAAAGCACGGGAAATGCATATATATCCCCTGAGGTCACACACTGGTATTTTTTAGGCACAATAAGTAGGGAAGCACGTACAGCAAAATCAACAATAAGGGACTAGACACATGGGCACAGAAAACTTTTGTAAATGTTATTGGCCACTCGTTTGCTAACAGTTACTCCACAATTTGAATTTGTCATCTGGCACTTAACATACAAGGTCAGGAAATTAATTTCACAAACTCATCCTAGAAAAAGTGCTACATACTTTGTTGCTGAATATCACTATGGTAACCTTTGAAGTACTCCCCTTGGGAGGCTGTGCACTGATGACAGTGCCTAGTCCATCCTTCAAATCAATTTTGAAACTTTTTCTGGAATGGCCGTCAGCGCTGTTGTCGTGCGAAAAATCTGACAATCTAGTTCGTGAACTTGCCACAGTGCACTTTAACATTGGCAGCACTGTAAAATAGCTCGGTAAGATGATGACAGCTCTGATGGCCATTCCAGAAAAAGAGTTCCAAAATTGCTTTGAAGAGTGGACTAGGCACTGTCATCAGCAATGAGGTATATAGCGCTTTTTCTAGGATAAGTTTGTGAAATAAATTGTCTGACCTCGTATATTTCTTAAATTGAAGTCCATCAATTTGAGGAATGCTATGTGATTATTTCAATTCAAAAATTGTGTAGAATTTCCAGCTATCATTGTTATAAAATATCAAAGGTTTTATGCATTTTGAGGTATTCATTAGTGGTTTCATTTCTTTGGAGCTCTTATTATTCTATGTTGAAAGGGGAATGGATATTAATGGGATTTTGCTGGATTAAAATAAAAAAGATTAACAGCCTTTTTTTTATCAATTTTACTGGTATATAATTAAATCTGAATTATTTATTATTTCTAGTTCATTTTTGAAGATCTAGGTTGTTAGAAGTTCTTTTCTTGTGTTTTAAAACATTAGTATAAGTGAAATATTTAACTTGCTACCACAATAATTTACCAGTTAGTAAGTTTTGTGCCATAATAAATTACTTTTTCTTAAGAAGTCAAGAGCATTATGAAACACCATTAGTAGTAACTATAGTACTTATTAGAAACTATCTGAAATAATATGGATCATCTTTTATGTTGCATAACATTTTTAATATAGGTCCTTAATAAAAATAAATGACTATCCCTGAAATGGTATTATCGATTGTGATGGGAAAATTGTCAATAAATATGTAATGGAAATTTTATAGATTCACATAAGACAAATATATTATTTTCTATGCCAAGTAATATTGGATTTTATAATAATAAAACCTCAGTATTATAGTTTTTCACCAAAACAATTTTAGTTTTTGTTTGTTTTTTGAGTTTTATAACTTGGAAAATTATTATGAATAATTTTAAATGGCAAGGTCTTCTCTTAAATTAAAATACTTAGTATTCACCACAAACTTTATAGTCATTCATTAATAGTATAGAGTATGATAATCAGTATTGACATCAGTTTATAGGGAAGAAAATGTATCAATCTGTGAACACAAAATAGGTTAGTAACACTTGTTAATAGCCTATGTGCTAAGAATTTTTGTCCTTTTCAGTTACCACTTATGAATTAAATTACATGTAAACGAAAGGAGATTTATGTGTAATCAGAAATTTAGGATAAACGGGAACTAGGTAATAATTCAATACAATGATAATATTGAATTAAAGATGTATTTTCACAGTTCTTATCCCAGAACACAACCCAAATCAACAAGGAGGTACTAAAAAGAACAAAAAGGAAAGTCATATGAAACTGAAAGTCATCTGTAACCCTAAACTTTGATATTGAGAAATGCTATCTGTAGAATGAACAGTAAACCAGAAAAAATAAAGAAGTTAAGGAAACTTGCAGGTCTGTTAAAGCAAAGATCAAGAGTCAAGTGAAACCCTCAGGTGAAAACATGGAATTACAAATGAGGTCACATTCAATGAGGAAATGCAGATATACCTACAAGCAATCAAACCAAACCAAACAAATCCAAACCAGTTGATCAACCACCAAAACCACCAACCAAAAAATGGCTAAAAGCATTTGTCAGTCTCCCTGATATATCAGGGAGCAAACAGTAGATGTTAATCAACTTGTCAGCTAAATCTGATTAGAGGAATTGAAGTATTAAGAAACTCTATTAAGGATCCGTAACATACTGGGCCTTTATTCTGATGCAAACAAATATCTTGTTGGATAGAAATAAATAAGATATACCCACAAGGCAGAATATTTGTGAGGTGGTGTTGAGTGTCAGTCTAGCAAAATGTAAATGATGTGCATCCTTGGTTTGCTCCACAGGATTCTTTTCTATACTCTTACGAATGCGTGACTCAGAATAAATGTTACATATCCAAGGGAGAATGACAAGTACAAAGACTTTCATGGGACCTACTCAACTGCACTAATAACATAGGCAAAAAAGGAAAATGCAAACAGAAAATGAAATAAAATTTACTCTACAAAACAAGCTAAATTTATAAACAAATACACGTTTTTAATATCTTAGTAACTCAAGACTGTAGGTTTCCAAAGAATAGATGCTAAGACAACAGAAGGCTATGAATTTAAGCCAGTAGTGCTCTACAAATAATGAGATGAGAGAAAGAAAATGATTACATAAAATCAAACTATAAGCAGACAGTTTTTAACACTTCAAACAATAAATGTGGAAAATGCACAATACTAAGGAATTTATAATGATCAAGTAATTCAGCAAAACAAATCATTAAACACATGAGCACATCTCAAGTGAAGTGATGGTAATGAATGGATGAGAAAAATAGGAAGCATGTAACAAAAGATAAAATTTTTATATTAAAAGTAACGATATCATATCTACAGATTTAAAAGACACGCTTTCCAAGAAAAAAAGAAGAAAACCTTTCTATGGGAAATTGTCAGTCTTTCATTAAATATCAGAATCCAGTGATAAAAATTTGTGTCTGTTCACTAGAAAAAACTTCCAAGCTATTTAGTTGCATAAAATGTTCAAAAATCACACTGCCTTTATACTTTCTACAAAAAAATATAGCCAAAACATTTTGTTTCTAGCCATGCTCACATTAAAACTTGGAGGTAATAAATGAAAAAAGTATTATCGTTAACTGTATCTAGAAACATAAACCTACATAAAACATTGCATATTATTACCTAATCACAATTCTTAGGAGAATTATAAGTAACATGTGACTAATTTATTATATATGAGGGCTGTCTGGAAAGTATCCAGCCATGTAATATGAAAAATAGAGGCGTTTATGGATGGATTTTTTTTTTTGGACAACCCTCCTATATGTTTACGAGTGAAGTAAGGTTCTATGATTAAAGGTTCTAGCAAAATATTTACATTCCTATTTGCAATTCGGACTGTCCCAGTACAATGATTCAAACTATTTTTGTGCTGACAATAAATATAAAAATCCTATGTATATATTATATATGCCATATATAGTAAATATATATACTATTAGTACTATATGTAGTATTTATAGTTCATATACACATATATACACACACTGAATACACACACATATACATATTCACAGTCTTTTGCTTTTTAGACTCTTTTTGAGAGCACTAAAATATTATGTGCAGTCATAAAATATTTCTTTTTCAAAATATGAAAGTAATACTTCTTTCAACATAATATATGTTATTGTAATAGTGTACATTTAACACAGCCTGTCCAAAGTATAAAATGCATGCATTATATCTAAGATCAGACTTGATCTTTTTATGTTGTGTACTATTTTTTCTTTTAGTTAAAGGAACATTTAAGATAAATTGACATTCAAGCAAATGCCATGACTCAGTGAAATTTATATTATTCATTTATAAAACATTTTTGTATAAAATTAATGTAATGCCTATGTAAAAATAACTAAGAATACTAAAGTAAGCATTTAACCAAATTTTACAAGTATCTTTTATTGTGGACATATTTGAGAAAGTTTAACATTATGTTAATGATACTTCTTGTTAATGTTAAATGTATATGTATATATGCAAAGGAAAAAATCATCATTATGGAAGAAAATTAAAATTATCAAACAAAATCAAGACAATTCTTAAAATGTATTTCAAATACTTGTCATTAATCAGTTGTTTTTGAAATGTAAATCATCCAAAAAAATTTGAACAGTGCTACATTCAAAGCTGTTGACATCCTATTCTGTTCCATTAGATTTCCCTGCAAGCAAAGCCTGAGACAAAATCTTAGTGCAAATAGTTGATTGAGAAATGATCACGGGAAGGAAGAGTATGTGGGTGGTGAGAATGAGACAGGACTGGATTAAAAGCCAAAACAAGGATGCCCTATGAAGTTTGTTGTAGGTTGTGGGAGTTGTTTCTTCCTGAATCTGAGAAAATTCCACAATGAAATCCACAAGTATCCACCTGAAAGAGTGGCAGCTGGGATATTTATTTTCTGGCTGCTATGCTCCATTTCAGGGCTTTCACTAGAGATCTCTTCTGGAAGAGTGATAAGTTTAGTGGACTTTAAGTGTGTATTGGGTTTGCTCTAGGTATTAGAAAATGACCCAGAACAAGTGTAGAAAGATGAACAATAGTCACTTCAGGGGAGAGACTAACAATGCAAAATGAGTCTGAGGCCATTCAGAATTTTCAGTACTTTTGATTGAAATCGGTTGTAACCTAAGGAGATGTAATGCAAACATCACAAAGATCTGCTATACCTGGAGACATAAAAAGAACTAAAGCTTAGTCATGCAGGATCTAATTAGTAGTCTAGAAGAAAATACTGACTTTTAAATGAAGAATTGCAAATAGAGTGAATTCTGTCATATCGAGTAATACAATGAAAGCAAAATAACTGCATTGGTTTGGTGGGGAGTTACCAATTACTGGTTTCCAGGTGTATTAGCTTCTTATTACTGCTGTAACAAATTACTTAAACAAGATAAATTTATTATCCTGCAATTCTAGAGGCTAAAAGTCTCAAATCACTTTCACTGGAGTAAGGTTAAGGGCTGGTTTCTTCTGGAGGCTCTGGGTGAGAATCTGTTTCCTTGCCTTTTCCAGCTTCTAGATTCTTTGGCTCATTTTCCTCACCCTCCCTCTGGTCTCAGTCTTTCCTCTGACTTCTGTTTCCAACCTTGTATCTTGGAGAGCTGACCCTAACTTTACTGTTTTCCTTTTATAGGAATCCTTGTGATTACTTTATGTCCACCTGGACAATCCAGGACAATCTCCCCATTTTAAGAGTATTAATTTAATCACACTTGAGAAGTTCCTTTTTTCACATATAATATATTCACAAGTTCCTGAGATGAAGATTTGAAAATCTTTGGGAAGCCATCATTCAGCCTGCAACAACCTGATAAATTTTGAGGCAAAAATATAATTTCAGAACTTTACCAGAGAATGAATGAATAAAATCCAGGTATTCCTAGATACTCTGGTGTTTTATGAAACTTATATGTAGTTCTGCCTACTTCTCAAATTCTTATTCAAGGTAGTCATTCCGGAAAGTGCAACCATCTCAAAAACGCAGAGAAAGAAAATATGGATAGATTACTCTCGATCCATTGAATGATTTTTTTTTTCTGGGAAAATAGTTTCTTTGTGTCCTTAGAATCTAAGTTTGGGCATAACGAGTTAGGCTGAATATTTTTCAACAAACTCTCCAAAATAGTATTTTATATTGTTATTGAACAACTGACTATGGTCATTGATATATTCACCCACGCACTTCAGGTAAAATGTTTCCTGTTTTACCTGTTTCCTGTTTACTGTAACAAATGCTAATTTTGTTTATTTACTCTCTTGGAGTAAAGGGAAAATGGTTGTTGGCAAGTATTCATTAGGTAGCCATTTTGGAAAAGCTATTTTTCTCAGTCAGGGTAAAGCAGCCTTAGATGCCAGAAATATATTTCAGTTCTCTGTCTGATTACCATAGTAAATGTCAGGAAAAAGTGGTTTTAAGTGTATGTTCATAAAAAGCCTCTAATATGCAGTGGATCTTATTATCTTGACTAAAGGATATACTTTGTAGTAGACTTTCAGCATCTCAAAGCAAAACTATCTTTCAGTGATTTATAATTCTGATTATCAAGACGTTCTGCATGATGAACCAGCCAATTCATCAGCCAGAAAGTTTGCAGTTGTGCAGTTCTCTGTCTTGAATTAAACCTGTTTGTGGAAAGAAAGATATAAGAAGCCATTCCACATTTTCCAAAAACATAACACTAAATCTGTAGTTGCATTCTACCCTCTCAGCAGATTTAAAGGTTACAATTAGAATTTGCTAAATAAAATGCTTTGCATTTTGTCCTTCAGTGAGCACATACCACACACACACCTAGATATTCCAAGGCAAATGCACAATTACCCCTCCAACTTTGAGTGATACTTTACCATTCAATATTACCCAGAACATTTCCATAAAGTACTGAAAATAACATGCATGATAGCTGATGAAAGAAAAAATCATGCATGATACAGAATCAAGAAAATAAATAAAAATTAAAATATTTTAAATAAAAAAACACTCTACCTCAGAAAAACTCCAAAAATAACTTTTGAAAAAATGTGATTACTTATATGTTAAAAGTGTTATTTTTAATACAGAGAAGTACACATAAGAGTACGTTAGATTGATTTTCTAAAACCTAAACACACCACTCAGATCATAAACTACCAGCTGTGTAAGTCTCTTAGTTCTCTGTTTCAGTCACTATGCAACAAGGAAAATTATTTCCTAGCTTCTAACAAGATGAATTATTTTCCTTTTTGTCTTTTATTTAAATGCAATTCTACAACAGGTACTCCCGTCATTGTCTTCATAAACCTTTAATTATGCACTGGTGATTTGGGAGATTCTGTCTTTCATCTCTGTTGCAAAAATGTTCCTATTTGATTTAAGGAATATTAATTTAATGATTTAGAAGACAACCCTTAATAAAAGAAAAGTGTCTTTATTTTAATAGTTAAAACACTCCAAAGTGATCAACTGTACAAGTTGTATATGTGCAAATGAATTTTTAAGAAGTAATTGGTATCACAGAGAATGTTGGGAATAAATGGATTTCAAAGTTTTAATCTCTTAAAATACATTTAGGGATCAAGAAAAAAGGTATTTACATACATGTATTTTTAGTGATTTTAATATATTCAAGACATCTGGGCTTTTAGAGAACTAGTCATTTTAGTTTTAAGAAATATTTGTAAGGATAGTATTTATTGTAGTGAGTTATACAGTAGGCAAAGCAGGGTGTCTAAACTATATTCATGCCAGAACACACATAAGGTTAGTGTTAATAAAATATGGATAACACTCTGTATAGCTAGCAGAAATCAAACCTGGCTCTGGCCGCCTCAAGCATCACCCAGAAACACAAAGCAAATGAGATCTAAAGCTGAGGCCCAGCTGCAATCAGTGGGGGTACTCCACTGCGCTCTTGTATATCCGTTGGAAAACTCTGTTAAAGCCTTACGCTTCAGAGTGGTCTGGAGAAAGGTTGGATTTGAAATCAACAAGTTAGAAATTTGGAAACTCAAGATTGCAATGCACCCTGCTCAATCAAGTTTCATTTTATTAAGATTTTGGGTGATCCATTTGCATATTATACATTTAGAAGTGTTATAAAGAAAGAGCACTGATTATGTTTTAATATGAAGCAGGGGAATTAGAATACCTATATTCTTCGGTAGAATGGAAAGTTACAATAAAAGGATGTAAATATTTTATTTGCATCTTCATCCCAATATTTTAAACACAAAATAGAGTAGTCTTTATTCAAGATTAGTATTTCTCACAAATGGTTTTTCAGTGTAATCTATACCCTTCTTTCTTTCCCCATTCTGATTAATCAGTGAAGTAGTGAAGAAAACGTTTATTAATATAGTCATTAGAAAAGTAATTTATCTATGTTTCTATAAAAATTTAAAGTGAGATCGTGTTTAAAAGCCATATTTGGGTATTCTGTAACCTCTGTGGTTTCAGATAAAGATCTTTCCTTATGCTTTTAAGTATCCATTGCTTTCCAGTTCACTGTCATGTTTCACAATGTACCAAAGACAGAAGGGGAACTATTATCTTTTGTCTTAGGAGAGATTCTTAGGTATAGTTGTGAAAGGAAATATGTGAACTGCAAGCAAAGTAAGTTTGCCTATTTTATGAAAGTCAGTATTTCAGATGTATTTGCCACTACGCCCTGGGGCACTGTTAGCAACACTGTGGTTTGTCTCTGGGAGGTTTTTCTCCCCACTGTTTCTAATGAATCAGAAGCGTTTGATACTACCCACTGGTTTTCAGATTTCTGTATTGAGATTCTGTTCTGCTGCTCCATGGAAAGACTTAACTGTTACCTTTAGCTTTTTAGCCAGTCACTTTTTAAAATATAGTTTTGTCTATATATTTTACCTAAACTCTTAAAGAATCTGCAAATACGAAATTTTTAATAAAAAGACTCATTTTTATTTTGTGCAAATCTAGGACCATTAGTTCTAGAAGATGACATTTGGACACTCCTAGGTGTCCAAAAGTAATCTTTGTTTTTTTCTTGACTATAGACATTATTCTTGAAATGATACACATTTTGGTTTTCTAAGTAAGCATTATAATAGAAATTTCCCACAAAATAAAGAGTTGAAAGAAAATAAAAAATGTAAAATCATGACCTGTTTCAGAAAAATGTTTGATATAAAATCTTGCCATCATAAATTTGTTTGTAAATTTTTTTCTGACAGATTAATACTGATCATCATTATCTATATCAGTATTTACTTAACCATTGAAGTAAGTACCTATTTGGTAAGACGTCTTTTAAAAATTACCAAGTTATAAGTTTTTTTTTTGTACTATGTGGAGATTTCCATGCTACAGTTTTTATTTAGATTTTAAAACTCATTAATATTTTAATCCATGTAAATGAAAAACTAGAAATTTTTTCATTTATGCAAAATAAGTTATACATCAAATCTTAAAATGGGACCTACAGCTAGATACTAAGCTAAACACACCACACAAAGATATATATACAAATATAATGATATAATGATGCATAGATATCATATGCATAAATCATGTAAATGCAATTTTCCCAAAGTTTGTACAAGAGAGTAAAGAGACAATACATTTTCCTTCTCCACAATTTAAGTGGCTTAAATTTTTGTTTTGTTTCATATTTTACTCATGGAAGATTGTTATTCTGTTAGAAATATACCCAACTTAGACACAATAATTCACATAATTTTCTAATTTGCTTGGTTATTGGCACACAGGAAGCAGGTCTCCAAAAAAAAGTGGTTCAATATACTGAGGGTGCCAAAAAATGAAATGTGTACTCATTTTAAGAGATGTTATCTATGTATTACATACATACTGATAGTATCCACTTTGAGCACCTTTTGTAATTGCGGAAGTCAAATGTGACTTGTTTCATCTTTTGTTATCAGTATATATTGAGTATTACAATTTTAGCACAGTTTTTTCCTTTCTTAAAATGTGTGTATATTTTTTGGAACACCCTGTATGTTCAAACTCTCATGAACTTGGATAATGGTTTGCTTGATTTTACAGAGATATCTCTCATTATCTAACATGAAAAACAATGAGGAAAATTGAGTTGAAGTTTCTTGTCATTAGAAGTGGGACTAAGATGTATATTCTGACTGAAAATATAAGTAGGTTTGTTGACTTAGAGAAAGTGTGCACTAAAATATTTTCAATGAAAGTCATCTTATATTGAACTGGAAGATTAAACAAATATTTTTTAAAAGCAGGACTTACTATGAACATTTACAAATAGAAATAGTCCTATATAGCAGGCAGGAATATGGTTTCAAACTACAAATAAAAAATACACACACACACACACACCCCTCAATACATTTAAGGTTTTAATTTAAAGTTTTAAAAATTATTTTCCTCATTTTTGGAAAGTAAAAGCAATATATATGAATATTTATATTTAGTAATATAAAATCAGTAATAAAGACTATAAAGTAATTATATAAGTGTGTATGTATCACAAAATCATATTTATATATATTTTTAAAAATATTGGCAGTGCTTATGAAGAGCAGTAAAATATGAGTTTATTGATTTTTAATTTTGCATTTAATTAGTAATTTAAAATTAATTATTATATAATTTTTAAGTTGAATTTAAAAATACACTTTTATAGTTTTGATTTGTTATGCACTAGGAAATGTGCTAATGATATAATTATTATATACTTCATACATGTGTACATATGTACATATACTTTGATTTATGTAGTAAATACCATATGTATTTATATTTGTGTATATGCATCTAAATCTATATCTATACCTGTATCTATATCTATTTATATCTAGATATGGAAATATAGTCTTATGATGTAAGGAGCTCAGTAAGTAAAAAAATCTAAAGTATTTTGTATACTAAATAAGAAAGAATATTTTTAGTTTTCTTTAAAATATAATAAGGTATTATTTATAAACTTAACAACACATCTAATTTGTTGGCATTCTTTCACCATTTATCCTTTTACTTAAACATATAGATTGGCAACATCTAGCAACACAGTGTACTCATACAGGATTAACAAAAGAGTAAAAGATTGTAGTCTCCATCTCTGTTTTCCTCTGTCTTCTTTAATGCTCTCTGAGAACTATACACTGTATTTGCTAACATTTTTGAGAGCTACACAATATATCTACAAATCACAATATAACATTTTTATCCTGATACAGTTTGCTTTTCAGAAATGTCTTATTTAACTATTATGTCTTACAATTACACACATATGCACATATGTGTGTGTCTGTGTGTGTGTGTGTGTATACAAGTATATATAAAATTGCATCTTGTGTTACACCTTCAGCTTTCCACAAAAGTTAATATATTATATTTTACAAAATAGTTCAAAAATGTTTCTGAGCATTATATTTCTAAGTACCACCTGACTAAATATTCACCCAAAATACTTCTTTTGAATTCAATGATTAAAAAACAAACAAAAACAACTTGCTAGCTTTGTGAAAATAGCGTCTCCTTTCTTTTAAAATAAATGAATATTTTTCTTACTGTATTTCCCTTTGGAAGTAGAGCTACTCCTGTTAAGTATTGCATTTTCTACCTAGTCTCTTGATAGTATACTTCTTTTATTAACTTGAATCTGATTTTCTAATTTGATATCATTTTTGTGATTTTTATCATGCAAAATAGAATAAATCACTTTATTGTTTGTGCAGATAAATGGACATTAATCATCCAGCCTACAAATTAATAGGTAAATCTATGAAAGACATATTTTGTCTGATTAAGCATAAAAGATGAACACTGATACTTCTTTTTAAACTGTTGAATAGCGTACCTAAGTGCTTTCATTTATTTTTTATGAGATTAAAGTACACATAGTTAAATTTGTTTGTTTAGGGTTCTGACATTTTAAATGATTATGTTCGATATAGCACTATACCAGAGTATATTTCAAAGTATTACATGATAACTCTAATAAGAAATGAGTAATTAATTTCTGATAAAAAAATTGGAAAAAAATTGAGTTAAAGGACAGGATTAAATAAAAATTGCAAATTATCTCCTGGAGGGAATTTTGAAATTAATAAAAAATTAACTAAATGTTTTTAATTCAGTTCACACAATGAAAAATAAATATTAAATTTAAACAAACTTTTATTAAATCTTTTTAATACCAAATACAATAATTTAAGTCTACATCATTATATTGTAAATTGATTAATTTTAGGTCTTGTTAAAAATAAGACACAATGACATGGGGCCTTCTGATTGGCATCTTTGATTGGCAGGGTCTGTGACATTACTTTTTTACTGCTCCTGTTTTCTTTCCAAACTCAACTACCTCCTGTGATGATCTATCTTGGGGCAGGGATTATTAACTAGGGTGATATCAGGCTGGTGATTACTGCAGCAAGCTGGGTCCCATAAGAGGAGTCCCAAGATCCTCCCTATTCTATCTGCCTGCCTTATTTTTCTTAAGAGGTGTAATCCCCTAAATCCCTATGGGAAGTTGAGAGACAGGAGGTCTCATCTTCCGGATCTGCTTCCCACTGATTATGGTCGTTGTCCCTACCTGTCTGGGATTCACAGAGCTCTCACCATATCTGATATAAAAAGGGGAGGGGTCTGGAGATCTGCCTGCGAGACTGTTTGTTTCTTCTTCTTTTCCTTTTAATAACCTGCCTCTTTGTTTTACCTCTACACTTCGGTGTGGGTCTGGTTCAATTCTTTGAGATACCAAGAACCTGGACATTGGGCCGAGAAAGGCCCCAATCTCTGGTAACAGTTTCATTAACCATGATAAAGAACTTAACACATATTAAAACTGCTTTAACATTATTTTTGAGTGTCTTTTAATTGACTCAAGTGAAAATAATTTATGACCTCTTAATTTAACAGAGTGATTTTCCAGATTTTTTTTAATAGGCAAATTAAATATCCTTTCAATTTATTGAACATATTATCAGGAGTATAAATAAACATCTTTACTGAATTTTAGTAATTTTGAATAGGTTTCTTTAATACTGTACTGATAATTAAAGAGGCTGGAAGTTTCTTTTAAAGTTTGATGTTTAATTCACCATTCATTCAATCAGTCAGAAATGTTTAATGTGTACTTACTGTGTGCCAAGAACTTTTCTAGAGTCTGGGGATTTAGTACCCAATTAGAAAATGCACCACTCAAGTCTATTGTTTGAAAGATCTCAGAGGACATCACCCTCCCTCCTGTCATTAGGCCATAGGAAATACACAGATGAATGTGGCACCAGTATTTCTTCAAAATTCTCTGATGGATGGGATATTAGGAGAATGTTTTCTGGTACTGAAGTTCCTTATATCATAGGGCTGTTGGAACTCTAGAATGACAGAGCATGGCTAAATCAGCATTCAGAGACAACATGAAGGTAACTAATATATGCAGCAAATCTGGAGTTGATAGCAGAGCACCTTCATAAAAAATCATGAAATTGATTTCTCATCATGTTAAAAAATTCTAAGGAGCAGAGCAGAAGTTGTTTGTTGTGGGGAGTGGGAAGAGGACATTTATATATAGTTTACCTATCACATTCAGTTTCTATATCAAAAGTCAATTCCCAGATCCAAAGACCTAACGGTGTGGCTGTAAAACTTGAGGGAAGACTTCACACTATAAGTATATACTTTGTTTTTCATTCTTTTACCAAATGGACCAGAAGCTACATTTTAAAAGATGGTTTATTACACCAATGTCAGTGCCCATGTAATACTCCCATACTACCTGTGGAAAAACCAAAACAAAACAAAACAAGGAACATAAATCTGTATAAGATCTAAGAGCTATAATTAGACAATAATCCCAATACATCCATAGTAACACAGATCTCTGAAGATATTCAATGTTTTATGGTCTAGAGCTAAAGAATGTCTTTTTTGCATTCCCTCTCACCCAGATTCCACAAACCTCTTTTTATTCAAGTGGAGGAACCCAGATACTCTAGAAAAGTCTCAGCTTACTAGGACAGTTTTTACCCTGAGGCTTTACAGATAAAACCTACCTGTTCGAGAAAGCCTTAGTGAAAGAGCTAAGGAAAGTATAACGGGAAAATATGCCTCTTTTACAATATTAGGTGATCTTTTAATATCCATCCCAATCAAAGAAAACTCAGACAAAATTACCATATAGGTTCCCAGTTTTCTGGGAAAAATGAAAATATTGAGTCTCTTCACTGAAGTCCAAATTTCCAGTCACAAGGTTAAATACCTAGGCTACATACCTACCCCAGGAGGCAGGACCCTAGCCTAGGTTGAAACTGAGGCCATCATCATTCTTCAGTCTCCAATGAGGTGCCACCTGGACTTAAATACTGGGTCCCCTGAGACAGGTCCCTAGATTGACTGAATTGTTCTTATAGGGTCTGAAATTTCTAGAGCAGTCTTCGCATTCTGAGATTGGGCTGAGTGAAAAGAGACAAAAAATAAGTGTAAAGGAGAAGCAATGACCCCAAAAAGGACCAGTCGAAAACACTAACACATCCATCGTGGTCTTTGAAGGGTTTAGGTGGCGGGCGCCAAATCTCAGCAAGAGTTTAGAAAAGAAGGGGATGAACCACCAGGCCAATGGACTCTTACTCCAAAGACCAACTTCAACCAGTTATTTTATCATATTCACAACCTCTACCCACATTTAACGTGAATAGAATTATGCAAGTACAAGAAACACTGAGGACGATTCTTAGAATACTGCCTACTGCACGCCCTATGTACATCTGACCTTGTGCCTTTAAACTCAGCAAAAGTGTGAAATGTGCTCAGAGTTTTCTGCCAGTTTTCATGGTGATAGAAAAATAATGCAGAACATATCTTATTGTCCAAAAGGAGATGAACAAATTTAATGTCTGCAATACCCTGCTTGAACATCACATAAAATAAAATAAAAAACAGCTAAGGCGAGTTATAACATATACCTGGCACAACTTTTTCTGATGCTCCAGTAGTTTTAGCATATTGAAATAATATATGTAGCATACTTGTAGAAAAATGTCTGACATTATCTGCCATCCTCTACCACTGTGCATTCGACTGTTTACATTTGGTTGTCCTCCTAGTGGGACAACAATTTCTACAGAATGTTTCTGCGTTCTCTCTTTTTCCATTAGAAAATGCTATTGAGGTTTCTTCATTATAGCATCTGAGCTTAATTGAGTAATGACTAAAATCTCTTTCCTAAGTAGTTCACATGTTATAGTTTGTAATTATTCAGTTCCTGAAAACTGCAAGAATTTGTCCATTTTATGGAATATAACATTTTATTAGTAACTCACTTTCAATACTAAAAAATAATTCTAGGGTAGTACCAAATTTACATTTATCTTTATTCTTTATTATAAAATACAATAATACCTATTTATTTAAAGATTATGAATTTTTAGTATTTACTTCACATATTAACATAATACAAATTATTTTTATACAGTATACTCTCCATTAACTCCAGTGAGTTAATCCATTCTTTGTTTATTCAACAAAGATTTACTGAATTATTAATGGACTATAGAGGGAAAATGTCATATTTATTTTATATTTTTGCAAAACAATTTGATGTTATATGAAATATTTTTTTAAAAAGTAACTACAGATTGTAATAGTTTAGTAGTAAGAGTTCGTATGTCAGATATTTTTAAACTTCACACAATCAGTAACATTTAGTAGTAATATCTTCAGTTAAAAATTATGGGTTCTAGTCTCAGTTCAGCTCACTTATAGCCAATTGACACTAAATAAGCAACCTAACCTAAGAAGTAATTTCATTATCAATTAAAAATATAATTTTATGAAATAGAAACAAACGTGAGCTATGATGATGATGATGATGATGAAGCAATGGCAATGCTTATCATTCTGCAATATCTATATAAGATAGAATTGATCAGCTCCATTCCTGTTTTATTTTTAGACCAAGCTTCATGTTTTTAAAAATATATTTATATTTTTCAGTTACAGTTAACATATCATAGTATATTAGTTTCTGGTGTACAACATAGTGATTAAATATTTATATAGTTTACTATGTGATTAGCCAGCTAAGTCTTGTACCCATCTGGTACCATACACAGGTATTAGAGTATTAATGAATATATTCCCTGTACTTTACATCCCAGTGACTATTTTGAAACTACCAATTTGTACTTCTTAATCCCATCCCCTTTTTCACCCACTCTCCCACCCCCCTCCTATCTGGCAACCTTCAAAATATTCTCTGTATCAAACAAAACAGAAACAAACTTATAGATCTACTTCATTTTTAAAAGAGCATTTTATTAATCAAGTTTTTTCTGAAGTAATTAATATACCTTGATAAAGTTTCAAATGATATGGTCATTGAGTACTGTAAATTCTGAACAGCCAAGTTATTTTCATTTTATCTTCTTCTGCAAGTCTATTCATGTGATGAAAATTGATAAGATTTTCAATAAGATTCCAAAGAAACTTGTGTATGAAGAACGAAGAAAGCAAGTTGTACAACAGATGCTCATAAGAAATCCTTCAAGGACATGTTGAAGCACAATTTGAATCAATATAATAGAATTGTCAATATCAGTGAAACCCAGACTTATGCTCCTGTGCAGCAAAGTGTGAAAGGGTGTCTCAGTTAGAACAAAGTAGTCTTAGGAGGCAAAGAGACAGAACTATAAACAACAAATTATACAAGTGACAGCCTATCATTAAGCCTGAGATAGTTTATACACATAATCAGTGTTGCGGAAACCTCAGTTTATTCATTAAGCCATTTAACTCACTAGACCATGTTTTTACAATGGGTGAAGTGTGGTGCCATAAAAAAAAATATGTATCCTTCATCACTATTTAAAAGAGGAAAAAATATTTGATAAGCACCTGTTATTTCTCTAAATTATAAATGCAGGGGTAATATATTTTTATTGTTTAATATTTAGTATTACCTATAAAATGCATAATGGTTATTGTATAATTAAAAACTATATAAAACATTTCTATAATTTATTCACTTATTCAAAAACTTTTTCCAAGTAGCTACCATGTGCCCAGACTATGGAAATAAAATAGGAAACAACACAGATAAGTACTTTTTCTATTACTTTAAATAAGGTGGCAGTAAAACAGGGAAGTAATCACTATAATTTGTGATTAAGGCATCAAAGACAGTAAAGTACAATATAGAACAAATATTGGCAATACCTAACCCGGTCTACACAGTGTCTTGGGAGTTTTACCACAAGTCTCTCTTCTACTTTAGCTAGACATCTTCCAAACTAGCTTTATTCACTTAGTTCAGTGTTTCTTAAACTATCGTCATAGCTTCCCTTAAAAAGAAAGAAAAAATAATTTAATGGAGTCTGAGTATTAAATTATTTTATTATTTTATTTAAATATACCCAACCATAAAACATAGTACAAAGTTATTGGTGTTCGGTTCTGTGCAACTTTAAATTTAAAGCATATTTTAAAATGATCATAAAGCAACACAATTCAGATTACTGCATTGGAGAGTGTTTGTCTAATGGAATGTGCGTATAGAACTCACTACTATAGTTGAATTTTGGAGTATGACATAATAAATGATTATATATACAAAATTTACCTCTTTACTCTTCAAATGAACAAACAATCAACCAACCAAAAGAACTCTTGATAGGGGGTAGGTTTCAGGAAAGACAGTGGTGTATGGAGAAGGATTGCATTGGAAAGCCAGTGCATATTCAGTAACGAACAGAAATTTAAATAAGTTTACTGTCTTAAATGAGATATAAGAAACACAACAAGACTGAATTACACACAGCAAAGGAAGGTAAGAGTGTGTTTAGAAAGAACATTTAAGTGTATCTAGTTTGTTTCTTAGCAATGTAAATGCAGGATATGTATCCATTAAGCAGAGATTATCATATAATAATAAGCTATTGAAGATTTTGAAATTTAAAACTAAGTGTTGAAATTAAAAATAAAAATTAAAACAGAAGTTTAGGGAATGAAGTGAATTCAGTACTAAACAAAACTAAAAAGTTAATTACTGTGGTGGAATGTTGGTGTACAAAATTATCAGAAAACAACTAAAAGTTAAATATAGCACTGAGTATATAATCCTATGCAGTCATACCCACAAACACACATGTATCACCCAGAATTGTTATAATTGTAAAGTAAAACCCAATAATTCTTAACAGTGTCTAGGAATAGAGGTAGAATGGGAAACTCTCCAACCTTGTATGCAATGCTTTTATTGTAAAAGAAAATGCATCCCTATGTAACTAATTTAATTAAAAGTAAATTTTAAGGATATTAAAATATGGATTTATTTGGAAATAGATGACTGAAGAGTAATATAAAAATATTACCTAGCATATATCTTAGTAACCAACCTACTTAAATAACCTTAGTTGGAATTCAAATTTAAAAGAAAATATTGATACAGTCAATTATTTCTCTCTAGTTTAACCAAATAGGGAAGAAGGAAGGCAGGAAGGAAGGAAGGGAGGGAGGAAGGGAGGGAGGAAGGAAGGAAAAGAAAGGCAAGGCAAGGAAAAGAAAGGGAAGAAGGAAGAAAAGAATTTTCTGCTTAAGCCATTCTAACAAGTTACTTAAAGCTTCTAAACTTTCTTAATACAGAGACTCCCAAAAGTGTCATCATTTTAAATTCATTTTCATAACAAAAAATAATGCAGTGAGCCAGTTTCTGAAATGATTAACTACTACCAGATAAAATACAATTTTCTTCTTGGTAATGATGACATAACTGAACATTAATTATAAATGTCTACAAATAGCTTAACAAATGCACTTCGAAGCCTACACAGCATTTATCATATTACCTAAACTCAACATTAGAAGATAAAAGTTAGATGTGCCTTCATCTCTTTTTATGCATCTTAATACTTATCATTTAAATGAATGAATTATGAGGGAAATGTTACATGATTATAGAAAATCATTAGGGGTTATGTTATACTATAAAAACCTAAAATTGTATTAATAATATTTGTAATGTATACAGTAATGCTTTACTATGTGAATACGATAAATCCATATTTTGTTTTGTATATTTCTTTGAATTGAAGTTATAATTAAAAAGAAAAAGAAGCAGTTAAATAGCTGATTGACTTAATCCTGCAAAAGAAATATTATTTAAACTGAAATTGTGTTTTTCCAAAATAAAACTAAAAAACTAAAAGTGTTCTATATCTATAAATTTGTTTCATTCACTTACCAATAACGCAGATTCAAATACAAGCACACATTTGTTGAGATTGGATTATTTTTTCAAATTGGATATTATTTTATTTTTATTATAAAATACATTTATAACTGCTATATAAATAGTATAAAACAGTATATTTGTATTGTAAACATATAATGTAAGTTGCTTTTTTAATATACAGATTGTAACTTTTCATATTGTTTTACTTCTTGAAATCTAATAATTATTCAATATTTAAGTCATCTTTCCATTTAGGATTATGAAGAAAAAGCAATGGAGGTATATAAATAGAATAGTAATGTAAAAAATAAAAATGAGACCAGAAGACTTCCAGGTTGAGCAAGAGATAGAGAGAACTGAAAAGAACTGCCACCCTTATAAAAAGAACAAAGCTTGAAAGATAGAAAACCAATGACTTTTCTTGAACTTAATCAGAGAACTGATTTATTAGAGCAGACTAACCTGAAATGTGTAGAGGGATAGATACCTGCAAGGTGAAACAGGATCTTATATTTATTCACCTAAGACAAAAGCTGTTGAATGCTTCTTATGCAGAAAAGAAGGTTCTGCTAATTGAAAAAAAAAAAAAAAAAAAAAAAAAAAAAAAAAAAAAAAAAAAAAAAAAAAAAAAAAAAAAAAAAGAAAAGACGTAAATGTCATGTGAGGAGGATTGCACATTATTACAGGTTTTCCCTTCACGATTTCCAGGAGACAGACATTCATGAAGAAGAACTGGGGGGAAACCTCAGAAAGCTTTGCTGTGGTGATAGCTGGGAAAGGGAAATAACAGGCACTGTAAAAATTCCTGTAAGACCTCACATCTCCTCTCTCTACGTTAGAACAAAAGTCTTCATCTTTTAAAAATTTAAGGAATAAATAGCTATTCTACAAAATTTTCTCTTAAAAAACACAAGAAGAAGGGACAGTATCCAAGTCATTTTATGAGATTATAATTACTCTAACACTAAAACCAGACAAAGGTATTATGATAATACAACGAACATGGTAGACTTCACCTTGACCCAGTGATCAAGGTTAACAGGAACAAAACCTTCATGCCTTGTAGATGTCATGTTATCTGTTGATATGATGCAATGAGAAGAGTGCTTTGTCCCTGTGATATTTTTGCCCCAATCCATAAACCATAAAGTATAATTATAAGAAAACATCAGAAAAATTTCAAACCAGGGACATCCTACATAATTCTTGACCAGCACTCTTCCACAAATGTTAAGGTCAATAAAAAAGAAGATATTGGATACCTGTCTAAAATTTGAGAGGACTCAGGAGACATGATGCCTTGATATACTGGATTAATGATGGAAATGAGAAAGTGTGTTAGGCAGAAAATGTTTTAACAAACATTTTAAATTTTAATAAAGTCTGTGCTTTACCAGTATTGCACCATTGTTTATTTCTTAATTTTGCTAAAAGTACCTTGGCTATGTATACTGTTAACATGAGGAAGAGCTTGGTGAAAGACACACCAGGGAGACTACCTATACTATCTGTGTATCTCTAAATCTAAAATTTTTCAAAAAAAAAGTAACAAAAATGAGCCTTTACTCATATTACCACATGCATCAAAATTTAAAACAAACTATTGTAAGACTTTTACCTTGTAAGGGAATATGAAATTATGACTAGAAATAAAAATCCTGACGTGAGGAGCTTGTGTTAGTTTAGTACCTCTGGTAGCAGACCCTAAGATAAATTTAGGTATTCAGAAAGGTTATTGTAGTTAATGCCCATGATGGAGGGTGGGGGAGGAAAGAGAGAGAGAGAGCGAGAGAGAGTGAAAGAGAGAGAGAGAGACAGAGAGACAGAGAGACAGACAGAGACAGAGAGAGAGAGACAGAGAGACAGCAAGCGCCAGGTGGCCCAGGGAAAAACTTCGGGATGCATTGCAGACCTGTAACCCGTAAACAAAAGATGGGAATGAATAGGATAGGCAGGAAGAGCTTGAGACCACTATGCAGATCTGAAATAGATTATTACCCAATAGAAGAGTTCCACATTGGACAAAAATGACCAGCCTTTGTAACCTGCTATGTTCAGTCATTGGTTAGGGCCTGTGCTGAAAATGTGTGGCCTCAGCTCAAATGCTGAGACAGAATTTAAAATATGCCATCTCAGCTTGAATGCTGAGACAGAACCAAATACAGTTGGAGACTGTCAGCTACCTGCCATCTTCACAGCTGAGTGCAAGATGATTTCTGAAGGGATATCCTAGCAGGGCAACTGAGAGCAATAAAGGTAGAACTAGATGATGACTGCGGCAATAACTGCATAGCTTCGTATACAAAAGGTGCTAGAAAAATGGATACATATGTTAAGAATGGGGAAAAAGCTATTTAAATTGTAATACTCAATATATACCAATAACAAAAGATGAATATGAGTCATGTTTGACTTCTGCAATTACAAGAGGTGCTCAAAGTAGATACTATTAGTATTTATGTAATACATAGATAACATCTCTTAAAATGTGTATACATTTTCTGGTACCCCCAGTAGATATTGATACAGATATGTATCAATATATATAAATATATGAAAAATAATTTAATTTTAGTTTACTTTAACTTCTGCTTAACAGTTGATAATATTTTATTAATAATTTTCTTCCAGATGTCCGTATATAGTATGAATACAATAATTCAATATGTAAAAGCTATAATATGCTATTATAAAATTTTGTGTCAGTGGAATTGACATCCTAGTTCATTAAAACTATAAAAATATATTAAATTGCTAATGTTAAAAAATCATATGGGATGATGATTATTTGAGATGCATCATATACATATAAAGTAGTAAATAACTATTTTATATAAAAATCCCAAATATACATATACTGAAAATCATATTATTTACAAGTATTTAATCTTATAGTGAAAAACTATGATAATTAAAAAAATGTGCAAAATATCATTTCATTTTTCAAAATTCATTCAGTGGGGTCCAGGATCAAAAAGGATTGATGATTTCTGACAAGTAGTTTGATAGAAGTGGAAGAAAATGCAAGTAATCAAAATATGGTATTTCTATAAAAATTAGCTTGGAAATTAAAGCTTTGTTATCTTGTGACTATTTGCAAATGCATGTATTTGTTAGAAGTTTTTACATTTCTAGCTAAATAAATAGAAAAAAATGTCTTAAAGTGAACTATTTCATCATTATTAGTATGACCACAGATTCCACACATTGTCTAAAAACCTTATCTGTCCATCTATCTGTCTATCTATCTATATCCATTTATTCATCCATCTATCTTTAACAGAGAGCTGCATGTATTTTTCCAATATGATAGATTTCTAGTTCTAAATGATGGGCTGAATATTGGGGATTAAACATTTTTCTAATCAGAAAGGAAAATTATGATTTTTATATGAGCTCGAAATTACAGGCGAAGTCAATATATTCTTGAGATTTTTCTCTTTTATATTTTAGGGTAAAAACTTAAAAGTAACCTAGACTAAACATTTAGCAATTATTATTTATCATTAAATTGATATGCCTTTCTAAATTTAAAAATAGAGAATTTTGTAAACACCAGAAATAAGGTATGCTAAATAGATGCTCAGAAATATAACAAGCTGGTGAGATTCACAGAGCAGCAAGTAAAGCTATAAATGATGATAAAGAAGAAAAAGTATAATTGCATGTCTGAGGCTAATAAAATTATGACAAACCGTAAGAAATTCTGGCAGCGTATAAAAGAGAAAGTAGTCTAATAAGATTGTATGATGAAAATGTGTTTTTTCCTTCTCTCTTTGATATGTTGACTGTTTCAAACTTATATCAAGTTTAGGGCAGAAAACTCTTAAGTTCTAATCATGTTTTATGTGATACAAAATTTAGACTGTGTTATGTTAAAAATAGAATATAAGGTTTAAAAAGGATTTATATAGTGGTAAATTGAACCAAACGAATTAGATAAAGTAGGAATTTCTGTCATTTGAAATAATTGGCATATTGGTACAAATATGCTGTTATTAGGAAATAACTGAATATATTTGAATGCATTAACATTTCTCTTTGGAAACTCTAACACTCTTGCCAAATAGATTGTGATTTCATTTTGAATGAACATAAAGCTGAGACTTTGCCTCTGATATGAAATGTATTACAGTCACTTAAGGAAATTTAAAGCAACATGATATTCTGCATACAAAAAACAAGCATAGTTTATTATATTTCTAAGTATCATTGATTACAGAGAATGTCCAATTGCAATGTTTCCCACTAAATTTGGAGGTCTTTGATAGTATAATATTGTTATTATTTGTGTATTCCTAATCACTAGCTAAGTGCTTGACACATTGTAAGATTTGGAATCATCTGAAGACTAGATGGATGAATGTAGAGAAATAACTTCGGAAATCTTTAGATTTTTCTGACTTAACATAATTAATAGAGAAAGCACAGGATTTGGTAACATAGGTATATACGTCAAACATGAATTACATTGATCTCTTCACTGGAATAATAGGTGTTTATAAATATGAGTATATATAATGAAATTTTGGTTCTTATTATTCATTTGTTGAAACCTAAAAGGTTTGGAAATTGAATGATGAAAGAAGCCCTCTCAATCGGTTTGAGGATACAAGTCAGGGAGGACCAATGACTCATCTGGAGTTTTAGGAACAAAACATTTCTCAGATTGGCATGCATCAATATCAGTCTGTTACCTTATAAGATAAAAAATGTATAGTATCTACCCCCTAAATTTAAAAACCTTCCTCTGCAAAGACTTATGTACCCCAAAGTTCATTGCAGCACTGTTCACAGTGGCCAAGACATGGAAACAACCAGAGTGCCCTGCGACAGATGACTGTGGTACATATAACTTTCGGTTATAAGAAAAGATGAAATACTACCATTTACAACAACATGGATGGACCTGGAGATCATCATGCTAAGCCAAAGAAGCCAGATAGAAAACATCAAGAACCATATGAAATCACTCATATGTGGGATGTAAAACTGAAAGCAACAAAGAAACAAAAACTCATGAATACAGTCAGTAGTTTAGTGGTTACCTGAGGGCAAGGAAGGAGGCAGTGGAAGAGGTGGTAGGGAGTAGGAGAGGAGGAAGGGGGCGTCAATATATGGTGATGGAAAGAGAACTGACATTGGGTGGTGAATACATAATGCAACACATAGTCAAAACACTATAGAATTGTACACTTGGAACCTATGTAGTTCTTATTAATCAATGTTACCTTAATAAATCTATCAATAAAATAATGTATGACAGTGTTCTCAGACAAAAGAAGCCCTACGATTTTTCGCTACAGTTTTGAATTTGTTCTTGCTTAGTAGAAGCTAAGAAAGGCAGTGATAGCTGACAAATGTGAACAGCTCTAGGAAGGAAACAAGAATGGTATAGAATGTTTATAGACTGTTTTTGTAGGATCATAAAAATAAGCAGTAAATGTTAGGGCAGCCCGGAAACATATGTGTGGTAGTGGTCAAACCAAGAGATGGCACCAATATACAGAGGAGAACACCCAAAGATCGATTTGGTGTAGCCTCTCCCTGGAATCTGAAGACAATTCCACCATTTTGCCTCCTTGTATTATTAATACATAATTTTTCTTCCACTCATACACCTCACTGGAAAGGATGAAAAGGTATTTGCCTTTTAAAGAAGATTAACTTTGAATCGACTGAATTTAAATCTTAAAATAACTGATAAACTACATAAAAGTTACTACTTTTTAGGCTGGAAGATTTCGCAATTTGAGGTGGAAAAGTTAAACTGCCCCTCACCCAGACTCTTTCCCATGTATGGATCGAAATGAGTTCTTAAGAGCTTGTAGAGCTCAGAAGAGAACTAACAAGTAAAATTACATGTCTAAAATTATGAAAAACAGGATAAATATTTTAAAACCAGGGAGTTCCCTGGTGGTGTAGTGTCTTAAGGCTTCGGCACTGGTGCTGTCAGTGCTGCAGCCTGGGTTTGATACCTGGCTAGGGAACTACCCATATACAAAAACAAACCAACAAATAAACAAAAACCCCAAAATATTTTAAAACCTCTAATAAGGTACCTAACACTAATTTAGTCCATGTTCTTTTGCATGCATTACTTGAAAAACAAAACAAAACAAAACAAAACATGTAACAACTCCTTTTATCCTTATGAACACAACTGTTTTTTATCAATGAATCAAATAACATGAAGTAAATGCCCCACAATTATACAGGTAGTAATATTAGATTAAAGATTGAAGGCATTCTGATTTAAGAGCTGTGCTATTAAATTTTATGGTAAAAGTCAAGAATTTTCAGTACTTATATGTAAGTGAAGCATAGATATATTCACCAAATGCTATTTAGTTATGTTTTCATAATGTTTATTCATTTTTTATACAACATTGTTTTCTCCCATGATCATTCTAATAAATAAATACACACCAATGATGATATTGGACTTTTATCTAATACAGAGTTGCCAAATAAAATACAGGACATCCATTATAATTAGATTGTTTAAACTCTGATTTTTTTATCCTTAAGTATGTCTCAAGTATTAGATATCCCATACTAATACTAAAAATTTATTATTTGCTTATCTGAAATTCATATTAACTAGGTGTTCTGTATTTTATGTGCCAAATACGGCAACCCTAATCCAATTGAAACTTGGGCAAGTAGACTAAATACTTTATCTATGTAGAACATAATACTTAATATTTTGGAGTGTTATTGTATACCAGACACTTTGTTAAGAGGTTTTATGTGTCTAAGCTTGTTTTCTCATCCCGGTAAGCCTTTGATCTCTAGTTTTCCTAGTGAGAAAATGATGCTCAAAGAAGTCAAGTGCATTCATAAATTATGCAAGCAGTAACTGTCTGAAGTCAATTTAATTATGTGAATATGGACTTATGACTGGGCTGCAAATACTCAGATCTCATATTAATGACCACATGTTTTTGAACACTTATACTGTTTCTCTATTCACACCTGACCATAGATACAGGTATGAATTAAGCTGAGCATGAAGAATTTCTTTTCTAGATTCATTGATGATAATAACTAACTGGTGAGATGATATTACTGTAAGAAAGAGGTAATTGGGAGCTGGCTGGGTGCTGATAGTTAGACCTTGTTGCTGTGAGGAGCTGTCCTAGTATTGATAGCTAAGTAATGATATTCACCTGTTGAACATAAAACAATTTTTTAGGTCGACAACATTAGACCAGGTCACACTTTGTGATGAAGTAAAACTAAGATGACTCCATAATTTTTTCTGAATGGAGACAAAAACAAGGCCATAAAGATTATCAAATGACTTCTGCTGATTGACTTGAGTGATAGTTATTTCTTTACCCATTCTGAATAGTCTGATGGGTAAAAGGATGGAGAGAAATGTACTCTCTGGCTCCTTTAACCTTTTTTGTTAATAAAAATTTATTTGGGCAATGTTTGCCTGATATATGCCAACTGATTTGAACTTCAGAGTTAGGTTCTCTGACCATTTTTGAGCATCTCCATGGTTAACCATATTGTTCACCTGAAACGTGAACTGTGTTGTGATCCTAGAAATAGAGGTCTTTGATTGTGGCTGGGCTGGGAAACCATATTGCTGAAGTTCTGGCTAAAATTTGCAAGGTGGGACAGAGAGGCCTTCCCTCACCCCAGAGCATTCTGAGTGCTAGTAAAGATCAGAAATTAAATCATGGTGACAGCAAGGGATGGTTATCATTGAGCAAGATTAGATATCAGAGGGGCCAAATTGATCAGGGGAGAATTATGATTGGGGTACAGTCTATCCCTGGCAACACTCATTTTAATTAACACTCTTATGAATTTTGGCTCTCCTAATCATATGGGAATAATATGTACACACATATTCCATCATAGAATAAGTAAAAAATTAATCCTTCAAAGAGGTGGTCAGTTGCAGTGTCTTAAAAATTGTTCCAGTGAGATATCAGCCTAAGCTATAGCCAGCTGCCAAAGGAAATCCTAAACTGGTAATTGGTATTCATCATTTCTCTACTTCACCATGAATTTAGACTTCCATATACTTAGGTAGCATTTCACATGATATTGTTTGCTTGCCAGTGAAGATATACTGTTCTGACAATAAATGCTGTAATTCATTATTTATACTTAGAATTTAACATAAAGGCACCAAAACAAACCCCACTGAATCCCCTCAACTTCTTGTACTCTCACCCTGTTCATTATTTATTACCTATTTTTTGTTTTTCATGGAAATTAGGGTCAATTTTTGGATCAGCACACTGACATATCTATAGGCATGAGTAATCCAAAGTTGCCAGTTAAGCATCACAATTTTATTTCCACATCAGTAAAGTCCTAACTTTTATTCATGGACAGAAATGCCCTGTGCTTCTCAAGGGACCAAGAAATACGACTGCCAAAGTCTTAGGTTTCCAGGATAGGAAGAACAGTTTTCACAAGTAGGTCTCTGGACATAAGGTTGAAAGAAAGTACATTTTCTTCACACTTTCATTTCTGCACCCTGCACACTGTGGCTATTGAAACTCAATACCATATATTGACTGATAATTGAGGACTAACACTAATTTGTGGCTAAATTTTCAAGGTGTATTTTATAATGGGATATTATATTTGCCTAGGTTTACTACGCCTTTTGTTTTTCAGTAATATGATATTTGGTAAGATCAATAAATCGTTCATCCTTTTTTTGGTAAAATGGGTCTCTTGATCTGAATAAGGCATTCAGTAAACTCTGGTTGTGTTGCTTAAGAAGGCTTTGGTGCGATTTCCTTGTTAATTATTGTCATGCTTAGAACTCAGGAATATCACTGCTGATAAATTCAGTATGCAGTAGTGGAACTGTTAAATAACCCTGGGTAAAATAGAGTCCATGTTAAGAAAATGCATTGCCTCCTCCACCAAGCTATTATGGCCAATTTATTCATTTGCCTATTGTGCTAACATTTGGGATATGGAAGAGAAAGGCTGGCTAACCTTACTAGGTCACTCATCTTGTCTACCCGATTGTATTTCCTACATGATGGTCTCAGGCAGATATTAATATGAGATATAAAGATCACAAAATTTTATCATTCTCATTGCTCCATTCATATCTCTTCCCAAGTCACTTTCCCCTCAAATTCCAAAGTTGTACTGTCAGAGTCCGATGCTACCCAGGCCAAGCCCTCTAGTGAGATATCAAAGCTAACACTTGCATTAATGCCCTTCTCCATCAATTTTGAGTGTGACAATGAGTGTGTTGCATTCTCTGCTCACCAAGAATTCTTTTTTCTTTACCACAATTCTTCAAGGGCTTAGCTTGATTAGAATGGAATGCAACTGCAATTCACTTGGGCTACCATTATTTTATATTTGATCGTCTGTATGTGGATTAAGCCCCAAATCTATTTCTTCCCTCAGTGGGTCATGGGAAATAGGTCATAAAGCAATAAATGAGAGTTGAAGGACAGGTCTTGGTCAAAAACAAATAAGTGACCTGTGAGTCTGGGCATCATTTTTCTACACAAACTTAAGGCTAATAATCTCAAATATACCACTTCGATGGTATAGTGGGTTTTCACAATGCTTGTCTAAAATTATGAATCGTGGATGGAATAACACCCAATGTCAAAATGGAAAGATATAGTTACAGAGTTAATATGTGTCCTGGGGTCAAACATAATCTCTATCGTTGTCGTCCTATGAGCTCTTTCTAAAGAAGATATTTGTTTCTGCCACAGAGCACATAGTCTTGTTGCAGCACACTAGGAACCTGAGAAGCTACCCTCCTAATGGGCTGTTAGCCTAAAAGCCACACAACTTTCCTATTAGCAGCACACATCTGTCCCACCTTGGTTCTGCTGAGTCCATGGTCCTAAAGCAAAAGAGCATATTCTGTAGCCTGTTCTTACTGCAGAGAATTTTCTTGCTTTGAGGGATATTCTGAACTAGCAGAATTTCTAGTCAGCTATTGCAAAGATTAGGATAATAGCCCCATGTATGGTATATTCTGCCTCCAAAACCCAAATAGATACATCAAATACCTATTTCTCAGTGGTAGAAGTCAATTTTGGGGGGAGTAGAAAGAGCTTTACATCCTTAGAAGGGATGTTTGAGATTATTCACAATCCTGTACCCATAAAAACGTCTCCAGTTATTAATCCTTTGAAACGTCTGAGAGATCATCTTGACATTCTGGCAAGCATGTTGTGTCATTAGAGAATTTAGGGTTCCTGCCACCTCTTACTCATCAGATCAAAGACAACATAATGTCATTAACACAGAATATCAGAATGATTAAGAACCCTACAGAATATATTATGTCCAAGAGAAGATCAAACAGAGTTTTGCAGCAGGACACTGAACTTGCCTTGTAAAAAATATTTTTTCATCCTTGTTAGGAACATTAAGAAAAAACATTCACTAAACTAAAAGCTACATAAAAAATGTCAGAGGCTGTATTGATCTTCTGTATCCAATGATTAATGTTGTAGTGCTCTTCTGCTTTTCTTACAGGTTCAGATAGTGAATTTAAAGGAGCAATTATGGATACAATTTTCTCTGCAGCTTTAAAATCCTTGATTTTGAGGTTTTCTCTGTAAATCTTTCTAGAATGTGGTTTTGCTTTGGATATACTGTCTTGGCCAGAGGATTGATAATTTCATGGGCTTCCCAACACAAGGTTCAATATGAAACTTCTTTCTTATGCTAAATATATATATTTCTAATAGATACTGGAGGACTGGACAATACACATAGGGTATCCAAGGACACATTACATATATTATGTGATAAACCTAGTCCAAAACCATTTATTACTTGATGTTTATATGTTAGTCAATCCAAATTATTTTAACATTTAGTGTCAGCTCAGGCAATATATATGAAAAAAATTTTTAAAATGTTCTAGTAAGTCCTCTGTCTGGTGCACAGTTGCATTGGCAAATTACAAAAGCCTCTTTTGGAGAATTGGAGACATATACAGTAGCATGAGTAGATTCTCAAGTGGTTCTTTCCCTTCAATAAATGAAAAATTACTTAGGTTGAGAAGCCTTGTGAAGCAGCATTACAATATTTACAACACTGGTGACTTGGATCAGCCTTCTTTTTAGCTAACTTGCCATCTCACTGCTTAGAATACTATTTTCTATTAGATACCTTTGGAACAAAACTTTGATCACTACTCCTGACTTGATAGCCATTATGGATATATTAAGTTTCCTTGGACGGTTATGTGTTACTATCTGGACTTTGACATTCCAGAATCATATCACTCATTGCTTCATATAGTATTTCTTAATGTTATTTGAAACTTATAGTAGAAAATTAGCATATAGCTTTTCAAAGATGCTGTGTTATATCGAAGTTCACAATATACTTTTCATTGTCTTTAAGAAGACAATACCTTCTTGGGTCTCCTAGAAAACACAGATTACCTGTTATATGATGAATTATGTCTCCCCCAAATTCATATATTTAAGTCTTAATGTCCAATACCTCAGAATGTGTCTGTATTTATTTATTTAAATTTTTTTGGTGGGGGATAGTTTCCTGGCTGGGAATTGTACTCAGGCCACAGCCGTTGAGAGTGCCGGAGCCTAGCCACTACACCACCAGGGAACCCCCTAGAATGTGACTGTATTTAGATATAAGGTCTTTAAGAAGAAAATTAAATAGGATGATCAGGGTGGGCCTTAATCCAATATAACATTTTTTTTATTTAAAAAAAACAGGACACTGATAGTTAAAGAAGGAAGACCATGTGAAAACACAGGTTGAAGAGGGTCATTTAGAAGCCAAGGGAAAAATTCTGAACAAAATCAACCCTTTCAAAACCTCCAAACTGTGAGAAAAGAAATATTACATTGTTTAAGCTACTGGTCTGTGGTACTTTGTTATGGGAACCTTAAAAAACTAATACAGCAGCCATATTTTGGTTAGAAATCTATTCTGAGATTCATGTACATTGCATCTGTGTACATGTGTGCACCATGTCTTTTCACTGAATTTCTGAATATATATCCATATACCTATAATGCAAATTCATTGTTTCCATTTAAAGGATTTTAACACATGAAAAACTGAGCTTATATTTCATGAAAATCACATCATTGTGGTCTCCTATTTAAAACTTTTGATGAATCAACGCTTCCAATTGTTTCAGCAAAAATCTCTCTAACTTGACTATACTTTGGTAGGAGTAAAGTGAATAAGGGGGAATAAAATGGCAGATCAAGTCACTGAAATAGGAAATAACATGAAATCAAATTTGTAATGTAGTTTGTAGGTCATCATAATAACTACAGCGTGAAATGAGATGGGAAGACAGTAGATAATTAAAAGCAATTTGTAATAATTGTGATAAGATCTGCTTTAAATTTAAGAGGCTTTTACTATCTACTGCATTAAGAAGGAATGAAAAGGGAGTAACCCAGAGGAAAAGTGACACTAAGAGGATTATTACAAAGTTACAGGACAAAAACGATGATGTGTCAGTGCAGGGTGATAGTATTGAAAATGATGAGTGTTATTTAGATATTTTCAGATATTTATCATCTACTTTTTTTTGCTCCTACATCCATACATATTATTAATAGTATTTTAAGAGGAATGCTAAGTGATATGATTATATTTTTATTTTTCTAAATTCTTACAGAAATTCAGTTTAAACATAATTCATACTTGAAGATAAATTATACGTACTTCATATATTTACACCCCTGGAATAAAAAACTAGAATTATGTAAATGGCACCATTATTTTCTTTAATTTTTAATTTCTGTAATGAGAACCTTATAGAATACATGACCAGATGCATTTATTTTTACTATTGACTTATTAAATGTTATTGTAATTATATTTTAATTCTTTTGAATTTAATAATGTGAGTTAATTAATACAAAATAAATTATACATGATATCAAATATATTTATATACATAATAGTTATTTTTTGGTTTCTTCATAAAATATGTTTAAAGTTGTAAATGACATTACTACAAATTTTGTTTAAAGTTTCTTGTAATTAAATAGTTAATTGTCTATATATAAGTGAGTTTACTGTGTGATAGAAATTTGTTTCAGGTACTTGGATTATAGTTCAATAGCAATTGAACGAGTTTCTAGTTGCTTTGAAAACATACTAAAATTCACGTGTTGATTTATTTATTTTTCATCACATTTGCTATCTCCCTGTTATTTTGATAGTAATTCAATAGCTTTAGATTATCATTTGTTTGGCTCAAGTGTGTGTGTGTGTGGAAAAATTTATATATTCGTAAATATGCTTTTACAAATTCCTTTTTGTATTTGCTCCAGTCCAATAATTGTATAATGCCCTATAGAGATGAGAAATTGTCATTTAAATAGAAAATCTTATATAAACTTTCTAGATCTATTAAAGAAAGCCTTTGATAGTAGAGATAATTTAAATTAGTGCTAATTTAGAACTCCTCTGAGGTATTTGCCCATTGGTTTAATGCTTAGCATTGAGTTAATTAGAGCTATTTTGCATGCAAACAATGATTGTTAAATCTAGTAACAATACACACTGAATGATTAAAATTTTCCCAAAGCAGATGTGGAAATGCTGTTTTTATTAGGGAATATTTTCTTTTCTGCTTTTGATCACTATAGATTAGGTTTTTGAAAGATTAATACTTCTTTTTAAAAATACTGCATAAGACAAGATGACTGGGTTGACTTCTAGAACTTAGATAATAATGGTGTATATCTCTGGTAAAGATGATGTATCTTTCAAAGCATGTTCATTTAAATGAAATCATGCACATTCATATTTTACTATTAATCTGTCATTGAAAATTTTAGGGGAATAAAATGATTACTTATTTTTTTAGCCACCTTTTTTTTTTTAACTCTGGTGAAATTCATGTAACATACAATTAACCAATTTAATGTGGACAATTCAGTGCTATGTAGTACATGCATAGTTTTATGCATTCACCATGTCTCTAGGTTCAGAACGTTCTCCTCACTCCAGAAGAACATCCGGGATCATTAGGAAATCTTCAATGTGATTGTTGATGCACTAAGATGAAGCAACTATTTCTGTTGAATATTTTAATTAGTATTGTGGTTTGCAAGAAATGGAAAATGTTCATTTGTCAATATTGACTTTTTTAAAATTTATTTTTATTGTTAGACTTATTGGGGTGACATCTGTTAGCAAGGATTACATAGGTTTCAGGCATACAATTCTACAGTGCATTGTCAACTTGATGTATAATAAGTTCACCACCTAATGTGACTTCTCTTTCCATCGCCTTATATTTAGTTTCCCCTCCCTCCTCTCCTACCCCCTCCCCTGACTTTTTTTTATCTTTTTGTCCAGAATACAAAATAGAGATATTTCTGGAGCTAAGGAATAGCTTTGACTTTTGACAATGGGGAATCTGAATTTCTTGTCTGTCCTGTGCTGCTGCTTTCTCTGTGCAGAAAAATTAGACCCCTTTGGTGTTCAGTAATATGCAGCAATGCTTTTCCCTGTGATTTAAAAATTCTAAATTTTAATACCATAAACTTTTATGTGAATTAAGAAGGAATTTCAATTGTGTTACCCTAGTTAGAAAACTGAGCTTGAGATACTGAGGTGTAAATAACCACTTTTCTTAACACCTTGCCACCTTTGTACCAAGTTCCAAGAACTTTACCCCACCTTTGGCAATACTGGACTTAGCTGCTATATATTACTTCACTTATAAATAGACCTTCTGGAAAACACAGCAGATGAAGCTGTCAGTTTCTTTCTTTAGAATAGTTCCCATAATTCCCACTTGCTAGGCAGCTTTGTTTTTACTTCAGATTTCTGTTCTCAAGCCTGGCCCTAGAATGAATATTCTTAGCTATAGATTTCTATTTACTATATAGCTTCTCCATTTTTTAATGTTATTTTACAGGGTGAGAAACTGTATGTTTTAATAACTGAAAATGTTCTATTTTAGTTTAATCTAATTTTGAATAATTTTTATAGTTAGTGCTTTTTTTAATGCAACAAACCTTTCCCGATATGTGAGGTCATGGAGATATTTATTGGAATGCAGTCGCTTAAAACTACACCTTGCTAAATTCCTTGTTTCCAAGTTGAACAGCAGTAAGCATTAGGAATGATCACCGAAGAAGCAGTCGATTTATTATTTTTTCCCTCTGAAGATGGGCAGACTATATTTTGTTGGCCTCAGTTATTATAATAACCTACAAAGTAGGTGTAACAAAAAAAATCAACTTAATTATTTATTGTGTATCTCTAATAGTTTAATGCATGCTAAATGCATAGAACAATGAGTGGCACACATACTACTTTTATTACTACAATAATTCACCTTATTTGTCCTAACTGGAGGACTGATTGATTTATTTTAATGTCAGTTATTTGGTTTGTGTACTTAGTTATTTAACTATTAATGTCTACCCTTAAATATTTACATATTTATTACCTGTACTTACAGAGCAATGTGCATTTTTCTCTACTAAAATGCAGTCTTTCTTATGGTTTTACTTTTCTGACACACTTAATCTGCAAATAGAAATTAATAGTTTTGCTTAATCATTCTGGTACCAGGCTATAGTTAGTCAATTTTTCCTTCATTTTCCCACATCATAAATCCTTCTTAATATAAGAAAATAATTTTTATTTTCTAGATTACATGATCAGATTATTAAGAAAAATATTCCTAGAGTCACTCCTGTTTTATCTGAATGTGTTTTATACTGACACACAGATTTTTCTGTTGACATGATTCGTCACACAGGGGTAAAAGTCTCAGCCTGTTAAGGCCAAGGGAATGGTTTAATAAATAGATTACATTCCATAAGAACTAGGTATCCTTGTGCTGTAGGAAAACATCTCATTTCTTAAGCTTTGCTATCTTCATTTGAAAATTAGTAATAATATTTTGTTCATATAATTCTTACAATAAATGAAATATGTATTATATGTTAAAGACTTAGAATAGCGCCTGGTAAAATACACAAGATAAATTTTTATTATATAATTATTATATGGTTCTTATATAATTTTCATGGAGTTTATCAATTATTTAAGTTTTTCTCAAATATACTTTATATTTTTGAAGTTTTATCATATATCAAGTTTTAGTTTTACTAACTCATGAATGATGGCTGGTATATTGGATTTCTTTTTTTACTTTAGATAGCCTATTGTTCAATAAAAGAACTTTTGATACAGTCTCCTAAAATTAGTCTGTTTTATAGTGTATACTGAAAAAGATAGAAACATAATTCCAGCTTGGTTGTACTTCCGTTGCTACTAATCTGTTTTTAAAGTTTGAAATATTATTTTGTATGTGGATTTATTATTGGTGTACAGAAAAGCAATCAACACTTACCTAGGTGTGTGTCTTGATATTTATTATGTTTTATTTTATGCTTATATTCCAAATATTTTTTTCCACTTCTTTCATTAAGGGTCTTTTATTTTGTCATTAGTTGTCTGGATTTACACACTTCTGTGCATTATTTGCTCTGCTGAGTTCTTACAGTTGATTTTTAAAATCATTATTAATTTCTTTCCTTATATTTCAGTTTCTGCCTTTATAATATTTCAACTTGACCTGTGTTTAAGCTAGTGTAGGTGAACATATAATAATATTAATTACTTATACCCACAATTGATATGTATATATAAAATTTTGATCACAAAGTCAGCATTTAGCCTTCTATAAATTATAAAAAATATTTATACTTGAGGTATAAATCAAACCATGAGATCAACATGGCTAAATAACTACTAAGTATGCTGCTGACATTCAATATTGTATCTTCATAAGTATTTGTTTTCTTTTTTTTTAAATTTTACTACATGTAAAATTTCATTGTCATGAAATTTTAGAACATTTCATGACAAGGATCATTGCTTCTTATACATTTCATATGTTTGATCCTCTTACATTTTATCAGTACCAAGAACATGACTAATATAAAGTAATGTATGTCACTTAAAACATTTTATATCATTAATATTTGTATACATACATGTATACATACATATCATATACATATATACATACATACATACATATAGAATAAAGCAAAATAGTCTGGCAGGTGAACAGTGATCACAGCATAAGATTATTTCATGAGATATATTTTACTGATTTGCTTTATGAGGTGTTATAAAATGTTGATTGTGAACCAAAATAAGAATACAGATAATATATATTTTAAATGACTTGATTACATTTGAGATAACATGTTGCATCCTAATAATCTTTCAGGTAAAGCAATAATTAGTGAAAAATGTTCTTTGAAATTTCTTATAATGCAGAATCAGCCATATATTCTATTGCTTTATTTCAGTTATTGTTGAATATATGTAATAGCACATTAACTATTATATCTTATCAATGTGATATTCCTATAAATACTTTTTGAAAAAAGTAGGATTTTTCATTGAATTTATTTCTACTTTTGTATTTTATCTCATAGTACTTGTATTATATTTTATGATTTAATTAAATGAAAAGTAAGATGACAGGAAAATAAGAATTTTTATGACTGATAGTACATGCTAGGTTTTCTATTAAAATAAAATATTTCTATAAGGTGAACTATTAAGTGGATATATTAAACTTTACATGCACCAATTTATTCATTGGGTGTAGGTCATACACTGTATTTTTTAATAATTGAAGATGGAAATGTTAATGGGGTCATTTTTTAATCAAGTCCAACATCTATTCATTCTATAAATACTGACTGACTAAACTTTATGAGTAAAGGTCTGCATTAGATAAAGCCTTACATATTATAAAGCACAAAACTTTAATAAGTAGAAACTTAAATGCATATTTAGAAACAGTGGTTGGGGGTAGAGGTGGAGAAAATTGGAAAAGGGACACTGATGTGAGTGTGGCTATAATATGTCTTTGGAAAAATATGTTACTTACTTAAACCACTTTTTATATTGCACAGCTAAGTCTTTAGCATAGACCACACTATAAAAACCAGAGAAAGTATAGATAGGTGCATTGTGTGTATGTTTGTGTGTGTAAGTGTTGTTATTTTTGTCACTGCGGTTCGTACAGTTTTCTTTAAATCATTTTTAAAAATTTTTGACACATTTGCAACAACTTTAACTATGAATTGTATAATTTACAGAAGGTGAGTATAATTAAGAAAAATGTCTTTCCTCATTCTGTGATAAATGATGAGATACAGAATTTGTTGATGTAAAAAGTAACTGATTATGGTTGGAACAAGGAATTCGATTTTCCTGGAGTCATCAATGCTCCCAACTTATGAATTACAAATGGATGCAAATTTTACTCATTCAATATTTCTGTTTTGAATGTCCCCATACATTTTCATGAGTTATACATTTATATCAGTTTGTTATACTTTTTCTAAATCTTTCCTATTGCTAATGATAGTTATGAAAATATATGATTCTTTCTAAGCCAATTCACCAGTGAATTAAGATTAAAAGCAAAGTGATGACAGTGGGTCCTATTTCAAGAAGTATTTCATTTAACATTGTTATTCTTGGCAGTTATCTACAGTTAACATAAACTATATAGACTATTTTTAGTTTATTGACTATTTTTATTTTGTTAGGACATGATATCAGGCATGAGCAAGAAATTATTTCCAAGTCTGTCATTCCCGTTCCTCACCTCAAATTCAAAACTAGTTTTAAACTTAACTACAAACTTGTACTTTGGTTTTGGTTTGTTTTTTTAATTGTTAATTCTGTGTTTTCAATTATACACAGGCATGTTTGAGTATTTTGATTCATAAATCTGTTTCAGGATATACAGTGTACATTGTACTCCAAGGATAGCAATGTGTACGTTGGTGATGAAAAATACATTATTGGGGTTGTATAACATAATTTTCTTTCTAAATACAGTCTTTAAGTTATTTTCTTTGCTAAATATATAAGTTTGTTAAATGAGGGATAGTATTTTGAGTTTTAATTTTCATATATGCTTTGCTTCTGCATCTGTAAAAATGTATCCTTTCAGTACATCATTCATTAAACTTTTTTTTATTCATCATAGACAATATATTTACTAACTTCTTCAGACTGGAACAACTATTATGTTGATGACCAACAGTATGTGATGTGAGATGTTCAGGCAGTTTTTATACTGTTGTCCCTTAAAAAGCACATAAAAATTGCTTACTCTTGATGTCACTGTATAAATAAAAATAAAAATAGCCAGCATATGTAGAAAACTTACTGTATTCCATCCTTTTAAAAAAATACCTTTTAAAGCTTATTAGTCATAAAAATCAATATAATTTACTTCCTAATATTTATTTTAAATATTTCAAAAATTGGGATAGAGAAGTTTAGTATGTTGTCAAATGTCACACAATAAATGGCAGAATTGAAAGTTGAACCTTGAAAATCTGGCAAAAGAATTTTGGGCTAGTAACACTTAGCTATTAAGGTAGCCAGCCTCCAAGATGGCTTAAATGATGATTGCCTTACTCAGAGGTGTCTATAATTTGGCTTCCCTGGGCCACATTGGAAGAAGAATTGTCTTGGGCCACACATAAAATACACTAACAATAGCTGATGAGCTAAAAATAAATCACATAAAATCTCACAATGTTTTAAGAAAGTTTACAAATTTGTCTTGGGCCGCATTCAAAGCCATTCTGGGCCACATGTGGCCCGCAGTCTGTAGGTAAGACAAATATGTAGTGATGGCATTGTCTTCTATACTGCATCAGGGCTGGCTTTTCCTATATGATAAACATAATGTGAAACTAAGTCATTAAAGCATTGATACCTCTAGTTTGGTTGCTTGCTGTGGTGATTGCTAGTTTTTTTGCTGAGATGACACTCAAGTAGCCTCATAAAAAGGCCCACAAAAAGATGCAAAAAGGCTTCTAGCCTACTGCCAGTACCAACTTGCCAAGTAGGTAGAGTTACTCTTGTGTGACTTCCATGGAAATTAATTCTCCATATGTATGTAAGCCTTAAGAAACCTGCAGTCCAGCTGATATCTACTGCATTCCCATGGAGAATCCTAGCCAGACCCTCTCAGTACACCAACACTGAAATTTCCAATACATAGAAGCTTTGTAAGACAATCAATGATTCTTGGTGTTTTAAACCAGCATGTGTTGAGGAGATTTGTTATGCAAATATAAATATATAATGTATTCACTTCTTTGGAACCTTTCTTCCAATCTCATTATTTTATTAAATTACCTAAGAAGTATGTTTCTATTGATACAGTAAGTGTAAATGGCTTGGAGACAAGTCTTCACAAAATTTAATTCCCTTCTAATGACACAGTTCACTCCAATGCATGCACTTCCTTCATATAATTAGAACTATTAATTTCAGTTTTAAAATCTCAGTTTTAACCAATTTATCTAACCAGCTTTAATTAAGTTCGAAAATGTAACAGCAGTGAAACACGTAGTTGGTGAACATTACTAAATTAACAGAAGTTACACAAAATAGAATGGCTACCTATAATTTCTAAGAGGTTTAAAATGTAAATGGAATTTAAGATGTTGTATGGAAAGTCTAAAATTAATTTAAAAATTACCAGAGAAGAGAATCTTATATATACTGCTTTTAGCTTAGTGGTAAGAGAAAAGGATTTTGCTGTACTTGGGCCATTTCTACCAAGTGTTATTTTTTTCTTTACTATTATAAAATTTTTATGATAAAACTGCATAACTGAATAAGCAGGAAAATATATTAAGTAATGGATCAAAATTCTATTAAAGTAGGACACAAAAATTATATTTTGACATAATCAGGCTGTTCTACATGAAGCATGATTAATTAGGGCATCTTCTTAATTGAGACTCTCCCATCGTATCAAAGTAAACCTGGTAAAACTCAACTGTAAAGACAGGTGCTTAATTGGGATAGTAATTCTAGATAATTGGGGTACCTGTAGGTACCAATCAAGAGTTGCTTATATCAATCTGATTTCAAGATACATCTTTGTAGGTATCTCCTGCTGTGCCTCTTTACTTGCTTTCTAAGAATGACCTTTCCATTGTTAAAAGAATAAATGTCTTTTAGCACTAACTACTACAATTTTTCGTTCCTATTTGTTTTTCATTCAAAATTTTCTTTCTACCATAAAATAGAATTTTATATAGGATCATTTTATTATTACTTACTATTTCCAATTGAATATTAAAGCAAATAATTCATACATAAAAATATATGAAATAAAAAAATCACAACTAAAATTACTCTAACACACTAAACTATAAGAGATAATTATCACCTCCGAATATCTGGAATTTAATAATTTATCATATGTAAATAAAATTTTCAGCTTAAAGAAGTTTTTTCATTTGTTTTTTAAAGAACCATTTAGAAGTTGTATTACTTTGAAAATACACATTTTATTCTATTTAATTATTTGGTTCTAATTAAATGATCACAACAGTGCAATGCATAGAATTGCATTCTGTATAGACATAGTTTAGAACCATGCCAACTCATAGGACAACATAAAATTTTCTATAACTTAACTCCTACTTAAAGAAAATATATTTCTTTACATATTAGGTTATTGTGTGTGTGTGTGTGTGTGTGTGTGTGTGTGTGTGTGTGTGTGTGTTTGGGTAGGGAGTTGGTTGGTTCCCTGAATGGGGATCGGAACCAGGTCACGGTTGTGAGAGCACTGAAGCTTGTCCACTATACCAACAGGGAACCCCCACTAAAATGTAATTTTAAGTAGGAGTGATGTTGATATCTGTGCTTGCCTTTTTAAATTAAGAGAGTTTACCACTAAACTCAAAATTCTTTAAAACTTAAAGATTTAGTATTAATAGTAAGCAAAAATTCTGTACAATTAAAGTCCCTGGAAATTTTGTAGATAAATCTTTATTAGATTATATTTAAATAAAAATTTTATTGAACTTCCAGGAGAAATTTTTAGATAGCCCATTGTCTTAACTAAGAATTATAATTAATAAAAATAATAACAATAACTTCAGCAGCAGATTATGGAACCCAACCCAAATCCCTGCCACCTGCAGACCCCAGCATCAGGTCGCTCGCCAGCAGACCTGACAACAGCTCTTTTCAGAATCCCTGGGAAGGCTGGTGAAAGGCTTTCCTGCCAAAGCCAGTTTGTAAAGATTAGGAGAGATGACTACATCTTAAAATGCACAGACACTAATGGAAGACTATGGGGATCATGAATAATCAGGGAAATATAAAACTACCAAAGGAACACAATAAAGCTCCAGTAACTGATTCTAAAGACATGAAGATTTATGAACTGCCTTGCAAATATTGAACAAATCAATATTGTTATCTCCACTATGCAAAGTGATATGCAGGTTCAGTGCAATTTGCGTCAAAATCCCAATGGTAATTTTTTATGGAAATAGAAAAACATTCTTAAAATTATATTGAACTACAAGAGACCCTGAATAACCAAAACAATTCTGAGCAAGAACAAAGCTGGAAGCATCATACTTCTTGAACTCAAAATATATTACAAAGATACAGTAATCAAAATAGTATGTTACTGGTGTACAAACAGATATATTGACAATGGAACAAAACCAAAAGCTCAGAAATAAATTCATGCATATCAACTGATCTCTGACAATAGTGCCAAGAATAAACAATGGGAAAAGAACAGTCTTTTAATAAGTCGTGTTGGGAAAACTGTATATCCACAGGCGAAGAATGCCATTAGACCCTTATCTCACACCTTACACACAAATCAACTGAAAATGGATTAAAGACTTAAATGCAAGATGTGAAACCATAAAAATCCAGGAATAAAATGTAGGATAAAAACTTAGGCTAACATTGGGCTAAGCTATGATGTTTTTTGGTATGATACAACACTAAAAGCACAGGCAACAAAAGCAAAAATAGACAAATAGTATTACATTAAACCAAAAGTTTCACGGGAAGGAAGTGATCACCAAATTGAAAAAATAATTTACAAAATGAGAGAAAATATTTATACTCTATATAGCTGATAAAATGTTAATATCTAAAATACATAAAGGACTCCTAATTCAATAGCAAAAACAAAAATAAGGCAAGCAAACAAATAAGAAACAATTAAAAAAGGACAAAGGAAATAAATATTACTCCAAAGAAGATAAACAGATGGCCAACAGGTATATAAAAAAATGCTAATTATTACTTATTAGGGAAAAGCGAATTAAAACCACAATGAGTCACCTCACACACGTCAGGATGACTGTGATCAAAAAATAAAAAAATAATGTGAGGTGATGGCAAGGATGTGGAGAAAAAGAGATCCTTGTACACTATTAATGGGGATGTAAATTTTTATAGCCATTATAGAAAACAGTATGGCAACTCCCCCAAAAAATTAAACATAGAACTACCTCATGACCCAGAAATTCCACTTACAAGTATACGAGAGCTGTCCAGAAAAAATTCCAGCCATAAATGCCTCTATTTTTCATATTACATGGCTGGATACTTTTTGAACAGCCCTCATATATCTGAAAAAAGCAAAATCATTGCCTATAACATATATATACATCCTATATTTAAGATTAGCCTTACAGATTACAATCATGATTATACCAGCATGATACACAATAGCCAATGCATGCAAGCAAACTAAATGTCCATCAACAGATGAATAGATAAAAAGAATGACATATATATGTACAATGGAATATTACTAAGTCTTAAAACATAAGGAAAACCTATTAATTAAAATGACATTGATGAACCTGGAGGACATTATGCTACCTGAAATAAGCCAGACACAGGACAAATACTGCATGGTACTATGAGGTCTACTAATCACTTTTGGCCAGATGACTATCACAAATTACTGCTAGTAGTTCTGTACTTATCACCATAAAAAATACCAGCAAAAGAAACAAACATTCCTCCAAATGGATACTAGCAGCTTAGGTATGTTGTGCAGAGAGAAGAAAGAGTAGGAGAGAGGGTGAGAGAATACCAGAGACACAGACTTGTTCCTGGTCAGCTGTAGCTTATGGTTGCAATTAGCGGAGCTCATGTACTGCCTGTGTAAATAAGGAAGGCATCTTGCCTATTAGACAGAATTGTACCTTCAGGTGACTTTCACTGCAGCTGACAATTGACTGCAAGTTTGTGATAGATCTCAAGTGTGAACTGTTCAACTGTGCATAGTCAGTGATTTAAACCACTATGTTCTAGGATGGTTTGTTACATGACATTGGTCAGGAGACCAGTCTGTGAAGGGATACCTAGGATTAGGAAAGTATAATTAATAGTAAAATCTTAGCAAATATTTCTGACTTTCTTTGGTAATGATCAGTAACCAGGGTCAAAGAAAGCAGGAAGTAAGAGACACTCTTTAGGCAAAAGGAATAATACTAAGAAAAATGTTTAAAAAGGAAAATTTAGAAACAACTACACATTGTTAGTTTTGTTACTCAATGTGACAGGCAATTGAAAAATACATGACTCATAAAGTATATAAAATGATTACCAGTTGAAAAATGATTACCAGTTGAAAATAAAGCTAAGTGATTTTAAAGTTATGCAAATTATGTAAATACTTTGGCATTTTTGTTAACTAATTTGTTGAAAAATTTTAAATTTTTTCTTATATATTCAGATGATATATGTTTAATATACACAAATAACACATGGCTTATGTATTTTTTAATACTTATTTTAAAAAGGTAATTGGGAACTACTAAATATTTTACTCACAGAGAATAATATAACTTCAAATAAAATATATGGACAGTAGAAATAGAACTTAGGTACAATTTTATGTATTCTTGAGTTTTAAAATTTAAATTTAGAATTTTCTATATAAAGAATCATTTAATCTACAAATAGTGACACTTTGACTTCTCTACCAGAAAACTATTAGAAACAATAAACAAATACAGTAAAGTCGTAGGATACAAAATAAATGTACAAAAATCAATTGCATTTCTATATACCAACAACAAAACTTGAGAAAATCAATGCCTTTGTGATCACAACAAAAAGAATAAAATACCTAAGAATTAACTTAACAAAGAACATGTAGAACTTATAAACTGAAAACTATAAGATACTATTAAAAGAAATTGAAGAGGACACAAAGAAATGGTAAGATATTCTGTGTTCATGTACTGGAAGATTTAACATTGTTAAAATGGCCATACTACACAAAGCAATATATTGATTTAAAACAATTCACATAAAAATCCCAGACATTCTTTCAAGAAATAGATTTAAAAAAATGATCAGATTCATTTGGAACCACAAAAGACCATGAATAGTCAAAGGAATCCTACATAAAAAGACTAAGGCTGGAGGTATCACTCTCCCCATTTTCAGTCTATACTACAAGGCATCAATAATGAAAACAGTTTGGTATTGACAGAAAAACAGACACATAGACCAATGGAACAGAATTGAAAACCCAGAAATAAAACCACAAATACATAAACATAGTTTTTGACAAAGGAGCAAAAAATATACAAGGGGAAAGGAAAGCCTTTTAGTAAATAGTGCTGGGAAAATTGGAAAACCACATGCAAAAGAATGAATCTGAAGTGCAAACTGTTGTCGCATACCAAAATTTACTCAAAATGGATTAAATACCTCCACACAAGACCCGAAACAATAAACTGTATACAGGAAAACATTGGTGCTAAACTTATACAACTTGGGTTCAGAGAGGACTTTATGAATCTGACCTCAAAGACAAGGGAAGTAAAAGCAAAAATAAATGAATGGGACTATATCAAACTAAAAAGCTTCTGCACAGCAAAAGAATCCATCAACAAAGTAAAGAGACAGCCAACCAAATGGGAGAAAATATTTGCAAACAATACCTCTTATAATGGGCTGATGTCCAAAATATATAAAGAACTAGTATGATTCTACAACAAGAAGAAGAAGTAACCCCATTAAAAAATGGGCAGAGGACCTGAACAGACACTTCACCCAGACATACAAATGGCCAACAGATACATGAAAAAATGCTCAACTTCCTTAGCTATTAAAGAAATGCAAATCAAAACCACAATGGGATACCACCATACATCAGTTAGAATGGCTATTATCAACAAGACAAGGAATAACAAGTGCTGGAGAGTCTGTGGAGAAAATTCTCTCACACTGCTGGTGGGAATGCAAACTGGTACAACTGCTATGGAGGACAGTGTGAAGGTTCCTCAGAAAATTGGGAGTGGAATCACCATATGACCCAACAATCACCCTTCTGGGTATCTACCAAGACTTTTGAAAACCTTACCCCAGTGTTCATCTCAATGCTGTTCACAGTAGCCAAGTCATGGAAACAACCAAAATACCGTTTGATAGATGACTGGATTAAGCAGCTGTACTACATACACACAGTGGAATATTACTCATGTATAAAAAAAAGACAAAATACTGCCATTTGCAACAACATGGGTGGACCTTGAAATCATCATGCTAAGCGAAATAAGTCAGACAGGAAAAACCAAGAACCACGTGACTTCACTCGTATGTGGAATATAAAACCAAAAGCAACGAAGAAACAAACACTCATGGACACAGCTGATAGGTTCGTGGTTACCTGAGGGTAATGGAGGAGACAGGTGGTAGAGGAGGGAGGGGGAGCCAAATATTATAAATGGTGATGGATAGAGAACTGACTCTGGGTGATAACCACATAATACAAAACAGATGATATACTGTAGAATTATACCCCTGGAATCTATCTAATTTTTACTAACCAATGTCACCCCAATAAATTTAACAATAAAAATATTAAACTTAAAATAATGAACAGTGACTATATTAATACTTATTTACTTTTCTACAGTGTTTGAACAATGATGTAAATATAATACTATTTTTGAAATCACAGTAAAAAGCTTAGTGAAAATAAAGTAGTCAACATTATGTAATATTCTATTTAGTGCATTTTTAATATTGTAAAAGTCTTTTATTGACAGCTCTCAAGGTATTTTAAGTCTTGGAAATCTTGAAAATATATTTAGCTTTTCAAAATGCATATTCATACCTCTTTTAATAATCTGCTAATTTGGGTATTTGTGACTCATTTTCATGCCTTAGCCAACCTTATTAGATTGGATCGTGTAACTTGCAACATGTCAAATTTATTCTCAAGAAAGATGCAGCAGCTGCTAAAAACGCATTAATAGTTCCATGGGTAAGACTATGACAATCGTGTATGCAAAATCTGTTTCAATATATTGTGCATATTGACTTGAAAAAGTACTTGACACTTAATTTTTTATTGACTTACGTGCATATTAAAATGATTATGTATAAAAGTAACAATTTTTATTTTAGAAAGTAAATCCTAATCAATAAAAGAAAGCCTTGATAACTCATTTTATCTTCCAATAAATATCTCAAAGCTTTTGGCATATTAATTACATTTAATAATGGTAAAAGTAGTAAAATGTTATGAATCAATGTAGAAGTTTGATGGAAAAACAAGACTATTTCTTCTAATTCTGCAAATTTCTACATTATTATGAAAACGACTGTGTTGATCTTTACGATGCTTATGGTTAACAGAAATCTCCTTAATATCTATGTAACATGTAATTTATTCTTATTAATACTTATGATTTTGAATTTATTCAAATTATTTTTAATAATAAATATACTTATTTATATTTGGCATCTGTAGGTTCAGGATTCTAAAATATAAATGTTATTTCTCATCAGTTCTAGGAATTAATTTGGAAACAGGAATGAAATGAAATCAATTATTAAGTAAAATCAATATTTTTTATTTTTAAATTCCATTTTGTTCCTGGCATTTCAGTTATAAATAAATAAGTAAATATATAAATAAATAAATAACAAGAAAGTAGCTGGTTGACATTGGATATTTCTAAAAAATTTAAGAATCCTTAATTTGACACCTCCCAAGAAACGAAATACATGATACTAGAAAAAACTGGCTAGTTTATGAGGTAGCAAATAGCAAATAATGGCTACACAATGGATATCTGTTTTTAAATAGGAAGGCATATTTTATATGTTGCAAACCTTGATTATAGTAGTCTCCATAATTATTAATGTGAGAAAAGAGAACCTGTGAAATGAAAAAAAGTGTAGCTTTTTAAACATGACCCAATTCTAATTAGTGACAAAGTAGGAAATTTTAAGTGAATTTTATAATATCAACAATTAATGTTTTTAACTAAACTTGGAAATAATTTATTGTTAAAGTCACCCCGATAATACCTATTACACATTACTAATCACTTTCATTTTATTCAGTTGTAAAGTGTTTGTGCATTGGTCACAAGAAATATCTGGAAAATGTATTGATTCTAGAGGGCAGGTATAAAAGTTATTTAACTCAATGAAAAACATGTATTAAGCAAAGTTTATATGAAATGTTTGTGTGAATTTAATATTGATGAAGACATGAATTGGTTTTACAATACTTAATTCCAGAGACAGAGATAATCTATCTGTGTGCAGATAACAATGGGCAAGATTTATTTCTATTTGATTAAGTGTAATTGTGTTAATGGAAGGTAGAAAAATGAGAAATCATATTTCTTTATTGGGGAACTTAACAAATAGCTTAAATACTTGGCTTTACTTGAACTTCGATGGCGTATGAAGTTTTTCTTTTTTTTTTTAATTTGTGCAAGAGGAATTTCCTATTTACTTAATAACTACTATATGTATAAATCCACAGATACTTATTTAGGACTTCACCTTGCACCAGACACAAATTATTCACTGGGTGTGCATTGAAAATCAAAACAAAATTATGCGTATATAGAAAATTGTTAATTTTTATTTGCTATTTAAATATATTGATATTTAATATATTCCTAGATGCTTTTTTCTCTCATTTTGCAAGTCAGACAGATGTATGCCAAATAACCCATGTGCATGAACTTTCCATTATCATGACTCTTTTGTAGTATACATACATATGTGCACATTCACAAACTTATGTGTGTGTGTATATATATATATATATATATTTTTCTTTTCCTAACAGCATTTTCACAATATTTTCTGTAGCTCACTTATCAGAGTAAAATAAATTACTGCTTTACATAATATGTGGCATTGTTTTTCCAGAAAGTAATTATTTATTCATGTTTATTTTCAAGCTTCAGAATAATGGTTATATTAGTTTTCTAGGACTGCCATAACAATTGACAACAAATGCGGTGACTTAAAACAACAGGAATTTATTGTCTCACATTTCTGGAGGCAAGAATTCAGAAATCAAGTTGTCAGCAGGGTCATGCTCCCTCCGAAGGCTATAGGGAAGAATCCTCCTTTTCTTTTTTACATTTCTGATTGAGAAATCTCTCTAAAGATGTCACACATCAGAGGAGTTTCTGATACCGTATGTATATTTATATTGATCTAATTTTTGTCTCTGAAAATTGTTTCTCTTAAGTACCATATTTCACAGTAAATATAATGCTGTGTTCAGTTGTATTGCCTTTAACCATTTTTTAAATTTTTTTTATTTTTTACTCGTTTAGGCTATCTTGAGTACCTGTTTGGATGCTTTATATAGCATATATATGCTACTTCATTGTTATTTATTGCAGCATTTATATGAAAAATTGATTTTTATGAAATCTTTCCATAATATTCTACATACGTGATTAATACTTGACTTTGTAAAAGCCAAATGCATGGGATCTCAGTGATTATAAAAAGAGCATAATTTTCTGATACCTAAAAATTAATAGAACAACACCATGACTTTTTTTGAGAGTTTTCGTTTTTTAGTAACAGTTGACATAGAATGTTATATTGGTTTCAGGTGTATAGCACAGCAATGAGTTCCCTTTGACACCATACATAGTTATTACAATGTTATTGACTGTATACCCTATGCTGCACTTTACATCCCTGTGACTATTCTGTGATTATGAATTTGTACTTTTTGATTTCTTCCCCTTTTTTATCTGCCCCTTTAGTCCTTCTTCCATCACCCATTCCCATGTTATATTCTGTATCCCCATGGTTATTGCCTTGTAACAACCAAACTAAACTTCTCAATCTCTTTTCCTCATTTTATCCACTGTTTCATCTCTCCTCCCATCCTAAAGAAGTCCTTCTAACATTCTCTGTAGTACTGGTTTGGTGATGAACTTTTTTATCTTTTTCTTTTCTGAGAAGCTCTTTATCTGTCCTTTAATTTTGAATGCTAGCCATGATGGATACGTTAATCTTGATTGTAGATCCTTGGTTTTCATTACATTGAATATTTTCAACCATTTCCTTCTGGCCTGCAAATTTTCTGATGAGAAATCAGCTGAGAGTAGAATGGGTGTCCCTGTATAAGTTATTACTTGCATTTCTCTTACTGCTTTTAGAATTTTCTCATTTTCTATAACATTTGCCATTTAATTACAATGTGTCTCGGTGTGTTCCTATTTGGGTTCATCTTATTTGGGACTCTGTTTCATGGGCTTGTATTTCTATTTTCCTCACCAGGTTAGGAACTTTTCAGTCATTATTTGCTCAAATAAGTTCTCGATCCCTTGCTTTTTCTGTTCATCTTCTGGTAGTCCTATGATGTGAATGTTGTTATGTTTAATTTTGTCCCAGAGAAATATCAAACCATTCTTTTTTTTTTTTTTTGGATTTTTTTTCTATTTGTTCTGTTTACTTCCTGAGGCTGAGCCAGTATTAAGGGCATAATTACACCTTTGTGTTCTCAGTTTGCCCCAAAACTCTACCCTGAGCCTTGGGGTCAGTATTATATGCTGGTCTCTCAGATTGTGCTGATTGTGGGCTAAGAAAAGTGCACACAACTAGTTCTTTCTTTCTCCTTCCTAGCCAGAGCCAGGTAGCACTGAAGCTCTTCACCATCCTTTTAGATCATCCTCTCCTTGGAACTGGACTGAGGTTGGGACACCACATCTTGTGCATCCAGTCTGTACCTCCTGGGGGCTAAAGTGAGGTTTGGTTGTAATATCTCACAATCTCTGCCTCTGGGCCTCCTTTCTCCTGTCCCATGGACCAAGTGAGGTCTGAAATGCTCACCCCGCACTTGTTTCCTCCTTGGTCCCTCAGTGATAGAGTTCCAAACATGGACCCATCATAGTCTGAATCTCAGTACTTTTACTTCTTTTCTTCTCTGGTTGCAAGACTGCCCACCTGTGTTGAGTGGATTTCTTAGTTGTGTCTGTGCATTGCATAGGGAGTCCTTAATAGAGTTATAGATGTTTTATTCATTGTAACCTCCAGGGGAGTTTTTCAGGAGTTTTTCTCATGTCACCATTTTCTTGCTTTTACTGTGATGTATTTTGGTGTCACAGTTTATCCCACATGCTAGCTGTTACCAGAAAACTAAAATAAGTTAAGAAACAATGAATGCATAGAAAAATTTAAATTTAATTTGCTATTTAAATACATTGATATTAACAGGTCAGTTCATAAAATTTTGTTTTGATTTTCAATGCATACCCAGTGAATAATCACAATATTTTAAAGACAGGTATTTTAACAAAAAGAGGTAGATCATGTCTTTCTTGAGCATTTTGTTGCAAACTGAGAAGTTTAGAAAATAAACTGAATCAAAACCATAATTCAGTGGGGTCATTCAACCTTACTTATGATTGCATCATTAAAAAGATTCTTTTTTTTCCCTGAAATTTTGGAAGTTACTATAAAATTATAGGTAAGTGAAGTAGTTTTTTATCAAGTCTTACTTCAAATAAGAGAAAAGGCAAAACCTTTTGTTGACATCAGCAGAACCTACAACTATTTCAGAGGCATGTTTCAAAACCAAACATTTTCTTTCTGAATATATTAAAATGAAACTGGTAAAGCAAAGGTCAGACATTCTTCTGTAGGAAAAAATGTTTTGTTTTTGTCTATTTATTTTTGATGCAATACTTTTCCTAGTCTATTTATACTTTGCACTGAATTATTTCATCCACCATCACTCTTTACCACTCTCTCCACATCGAACAAAATAATTTATACTGCCAAGGCACTTATAGATAATAGTTGAATAAACGTTCTTAATATTTATACATGCAAAATACCAGTATGCTTAGAATTTTATTATATTGGAGAGCAATTTTCCTGGATTTAAAAGTTTATTTTAGAAAAAATATATGCTGATTGTATTTCCCCACCTTTAATTCTTTATAGAATGTCTCTGTTGACTCTGACAAGCAATTTTCCATTTTTCTGAAGGCATAATCATCTCTACTTTTAAGAAGTACTACTCCCCTTTCTATCCCACCTACCTATTCCAACTATAAGTTTCTAACAGAAGTTTTACATTATATTATTATATAATATAGTGGATAGTCTCAGAAGTAATCCATAAGATATTCCCTTCTAAGAACCACTTGTGGAAATAGCTTGTCTGAAAAATAAAATGAATAAAGCAAACACAACAAAGAAGGAAAAGTAAATCATTATTAATAGTTTTTCCTATTGGAATATAAGGGTTAAGGCATTCCTAAAATATTGTTTAGATTAATATACATCAGGGAACAACCATATTATAATTAGAGGGATTTGTGAATAAATTTTATTGGAAGTAGTTTCTTAACTGTTATTTTCTCTTTTTAAAAGCAATCAGTTATAAACCAATGCCACTTACTTAGAAGTGTAAACATTATTTTTATAGATTGATGATGGATTTTAATCTTATTAAACATAAAAATAAATGATAAATAACAAATTATTGGTTATTTATAAATGATTATTTTTCTTAAGTATATAGTCTTTATTTTTTTAACTAAAGAACTTGTAGAAATTGATCCTTGATTTAAGAAAACCTCACAATTCGCCTAGTTTTATTTGCTTGATTAATCAATACATAAAGTAATTATTAAATGCTTATTTTGGAAGAAAGCCAGGGAAATCAATACACTGAACTCTCTTTCATTTATTTCTATTGCTCTCATGTGACTGTCCATTGGTCAACACCAAAGTGAAGTCAAAAGACATGGGAACATATCAGTGTGGTTCATAAAATTCAGTCTTCCAGAAAAGAGAGCAGGATTGAAGAAAGTAAAAGGTAGGTAAAGAAAGTCAGATGAAAATATCTGACATAACCATTCTCTTTTTCCTTTATCATGTACCCTACTTTTAGTTTACGTGAACATAGTACTTTACTAATTGTACACCTGGAACCTGTGTAATTCTTGCTAACCAATGTCACCTCAATAAGTCCAACAGTGAAAAAATATATAGTGCATTACAAATGAGAAGTCACAAAGATACATTATTATCAATCTCATTGACAGGTGAATAGTAATCAACTCTCACTCCAATTTAAAATCTAACATATTAACCATCACTTTGTTCTTCAAATAGGGTTAAAGGAATATATATATATGTGTGTGTGTGTGTGTGTGTGTGTGTGTGTTGTGTATGTGTGTGTGTGTGTATATATATATATACATATATATGCATAAATAAAGATAATTAAAGATGTAAAACATAAGTATTACGTACCCATTTCAAAGCTGGTCACAACCCTATGTTGGTAATTGCAATTGACTTTTTTCACCACCCATTTTTACACCCTCCTGTCTTTCTTTCACACATTAGTTAGAGGAGAAACCCAATCATTCTGTTGTAGGATTAGAGGCTTAGTAATGTAGTCTTTATTGTATTACCCTAGTTTTAATTTTTTCTGAATTATTTTAGTACTAATAGAAAAAAGAAAAAAACAAGGTAATTTTAGATTCCAAATATTGATCTCCTGGTTCCGATTGTATTTCAGCAAAACAACATTGGTTGAGGGGATTAACCACTGCATGTACAACAGTAACCCCCTTAAGGTGCTTGATAGCTCAGCTGCTTGAGAAATCAAAGATCTTCGTGGATAGTTTTAGCTTCTAGTTAATCAGAACTATAATAATTACTTTTAGTAAAAACATTTGTCCTAAAAACCCTAAATTCACTGAGCCCAAAATATTGGGTATGGAAGTTAGATTTATTTTATACATTCTTATTTTGGCAATAAACATGAAATTTTGTCAGTCAAGGAACCTAAGTGCTTACAGAAACTCTGTAAGTAGAGAAAGCAAAAGAATCAACCTGCCTCTAACAAGGTAATTTATCACCCTGAGGGATGGCGTCATATCAGCAGCATAGGATTTGTCACTGTTGTTAATGTGTTGAGCATGCAGCTGTGACAAAGCCCAATTTGCTTTGTTGATAGAAAGAGAATGTTCATGAATCCATGCTTTTTCTTACTATGGCCTTCAGTTGTTCCCCCCGACCCCTGACCCAATGATCAAGAATGGGTGGTTAGGGCAGAAGTCTTACGTATATCCACAGGGTATGTATTTTTTCTACTTAAATATTTAAGAGTTATTCCAGCATGATTAACAAATTTGGGGCATTTACCTTAAATTGAGTATCCTCATATTGTGTTCCCTCAGAAAACCTCCTCCCCAAAACTTTTTCTAAAAAAATTTAGTTTTGTTTTTTTCACGTCTCTGACAAGCTAGATAATCTATTAACCAGTCTTCATAATTTCACGTGGATCCTAAACTCACACAATTAAAAGATAACCAGATAGGCAAATCAGATATGTGCTAGCTGGGGAATTCCTCTTTAAGACTAATTATAGAATCATCTTTAAGATGTTAGTTCAGTTGCTATTCACTAAAAGCTTCTAACCAGCATACTTATTTGATGTATGTATGAACCAGGATCATGTATTTTTCTTCTACTTTTATCTGTTAGTAGAAGTCTACCCCTGAGGCCAGTGATTTTTTATTAAGAGAGAGGTGGAGAATCAGCATGCGAAGCTACTGCATTTTGTTGTGTATAATGTACTCCTAATGTTTTAATTCAAGATTTTATTTGTTTATATTTACGTACTTGGTTTTTGTATTATAAAGAAATTTTAGCATTTATCATATTATCATAGTCCAGGGTATCATTTTGCATATGGATATCATTATTGATTTCTAGAGTTACTGTTTTAACTCATGAGCATAAATAAAATAATTAAAAACATTTATATAAATATAGAATTAGGGAGTTCCCTGGTGGTGTAGTGGCTAGGCTTAGGCGCTTTCAGCACTGCGGCCTGGGTTTGACTCCCAGCCAGGGAACTACCCTCCCCCCGACCAAAAAAAAAAGAGAATTAGTATTACCAATGTATAATGCACATTCTTATTTTTCCCTCACAAATTTGGGTGAAAAAGTACACATTATATATGGCAAAATACAGTACTAAGGGAATTTGAGACATTTCCAAATCCTACTCAAGTGTTCTGTTTTTCAGGGTACTTCTAGTACTAGTAACTGCTTTGCTTAGGGTGCCAATAAAAAATAAGTTGGAAACTTGAAATAAAATTGAATGTTTGCTTCAGCAGCATAACAATAAGAACGCTGAGGAGAGCTTATTTAAAACAGGTTATTTATAAAATTGTGGGTATGGTATTTCACAGACAAGGTTGTAACCCTAAGGGTTAGTAGCAGGAGAGCTGTTAGGAGCTCTATGTCCTGCAATGAAAGAGACAGAATATTTTATGAAGAATCCAGAGAAAATTATTTGGGCAACCTGAAAAGAACCAAGACTCACACAATTGCCACAAACATTTCTTGTGACTTTATCAAGAAGGGCCTGTAAGAATACATATCCTACTTTTATTTTTATACTACCTTCTCAATTACGCTGGTGCTCTCCACTGCCATGGGAAAGCACAGGGAACAGGAAACCACAGATTTGGTTTTAAATCCTAGTACTATAAATTTTATATGACCATACACACAAATAGATTAACATGCACAAAATACCACATATGTACACCCTTATATGCCTAATATAGGGCAAATACTCAAAAAAGATTGTTAGTTAATTGCAGTAGTTTTTAGTTATCAGAAAACTTATCAAATATCTCATTTACAGTGTCTCAGAATTAAATTGTTTATGGGAATAATGTTTTTTGTCCTAAAATTATAATTCAGTTTTTACTATATTTGACCATTTTTTCTAAATAAATAGCTAATATGCTAAATCAACTTGAATCAATTTGTGTACAATCAGTATCAATGCAGCTAATATACTAATTTGACTATTGTAAAACTTTAGAAATACATTGAATCAATGATCTCATATTATGTATGGCTTTTGTAATTCCAACCAATTCATGGCAATCTGTTATCATGGAAAGTATTAACAACTGAAATACCTCCCCCATTCCCATCAAAACGTAATCTTAGAAACAGGATTAGTAATGTAATATAGTTGAAGTCATTTTCATGTATGTATGTATCAATGTGTGTGTCTGGAGGATGAATATTGACCATAATAATATTTACATTTTTTTAATTTTCCTATTCAAAAACATGTGATATCTCCCAGTGAATTCAGATTTTATTATAAGTAATTTATTCAGTTTCTATAATTTATTATGTTTAGTTTTTCATATTGTTCTCAGTATACATTTTTGAATGATAGTTTAAATTTTTTTCTAGCTGTGGTAACTGCATATCCCCATTATATTTTCTATTAAAATATGAATATTTTACATTATTCTGCACATTAATCTATATTATTTAATGTAAATTTAAATAGTTTTATGAAATATATTTTATGTGAATTTTCTTTCAATACATTTATTGAATAGCATACTGATTGAATAATTTATAGATATTGTGACATTGACATTTGTATTAAAAATTTTACCCTCCTGCATTCCAGATCAGAATGTTCCTCCTTTTTAAAAGAGTTTCAGATATAGCCTTTGTTTATTCAATGGTACTCTGTGCATAGTGGCCAAACCTTTATTTGAAACAGCTGGTCTTTTTTATTTATATTTTAAAGTGTGCAACATACATTAAAAGAGATTTAAAGTAAAACTAAGTATTTTTTTTCATGAATTTCTAGGAGTGGTTGTATTTTGGAAATGCAATTGTTAAACTTGATGTCTTGGAGGTTATGAGGATTGTTCACAGGGTGTGGAGGAAAGGGATAGGGAAGAAAGTAGAGAGAGATTGGTTCTATGCCCAGGAGTCTTTAGACAAGTTCAGTGTGTCTAACCATTTTTATAAATATTCATTTTAGTTACTATTGCTATGTATTCAAGGATAAAAATGTCCTAATAGCAAAGTTATCAAAAATAGAGATAATAAAATGATCCCTTTATAAATGCCCTTTTGTTAGTTTATAGGAAGGACTGTCTTCTGGGAGTGTCCATGTTAATCCACCTCTTGGAGCTACATGTATTCTTGTGCTTAATCATTGAAATGGTGGAGGAGGAAGAAGAGGGAGGGTGAAGAAAGGGCTCTTGGCTAGTTTCTCTATATCTAGGGACAATTTTAGGTTATAACCATAGGTCTTTATGTGCATTTTTATAAAGTACCTGTGTTTATTGTGGACAAGGCTCAATCTTCATTTTGCAACATCAGGGCTTTTTAGATGTCCTGAGGTGACTGATTAAAAAGTAGAGCTAGTGAATCAACCAATTTGTAAGTATCTTATTATAATAATTAATAGAAAAGAGGCATCTTGGACATGGAATTGTTTACCTCTAAAAAATAAACATTAGGACTTGTTCATTAGGTTGGCAGCAGGAGGCAGAAGAAAGTATAGAAGGAGGGATGTATGCAAATGTGTTCACATTCACATTGGAATGATAACAATTGATGTGCATACATCTCTTTTGGCTTTACTATAGAAACGTATTGTTAAGGATTTCTGTGAAAATTTGCTTCCTTGTTAATATTTTAAAAGTATAGATCATAATGAATTCTCTTAGAATACTTTATGTACTCCTGCTTTATGTCTTATTTTTAAATGGACATTAGGAAATGCAGTATTTTGACATAACTCAGTGTCCTTATCATAGAGGTCTTTTACCACTTTTGTCCTTTATGAAATTTTTGTCACCAAGAAAGACAGGATTACATTTTATTTCTTCCAGATTGAATTGGTGTAATGCATTTTTGATTATCAAAATATTCATAGTTTTGGGATTTTTGAAATTGTAAATATTCATGGTGTGTGAAAAGGTTTGATACATAACCGTATGATCCTAATTACATAAAAATGAAAGCTTAGTGGTATAGATACAGACAGGGGACCTAAAAGAACACATAGAACTGTAACTGCTTGTGATTATTGATGACTTTTTTCTTTGCTTCTTGTGTTTTTTAGTTTCCTATTATATGTACATTGTTAACTTAACAAAAAATAAATGTTATTTTTAAAAAGAAATGAAAATTTACCCTCTGCTTCATAGAATATCATGCCCTTAAAGAATTAGATTTGTTGTGTGTGTAGCTAATGTTAATATAAAGTATTTTATGCAATTTTTCTAGATTATCATTTTTGTAGTAGATAATTACTTTCTTGAATTTTTAAAAAATTACTGAACATCTGATTTTCACCTTTATTTCTGGCAGTTTTATAAACTTTCCTTTTTTCCCCTATAATTTATTTATACACTCATTTATTTACATGTCACTGAGACTATGTTACTAATTTTTTCCCCAGGAAATCATCACCTCAATAATTTTACTTAATAATTTACCATGTAATTGTTAGTAGTTTTTTATAGACTTTGGAAATTCTTTTTCTATCCATGCTTCTATTCTCATTAGAAAAATTAAGACCGAGTTTTATGCTCCAAAAATTGTGAATTCCAGAAAATATATTTGAGTATATTTATTTCCAACTTAGAAAAGAGAATGAAAAAGGCCACTGGAGAAATATTAGAGCTAAGTAGGGAGGTGTCTGTACTGTACTACACTGAACTATCCATATCCTTAAGATTTATATTTAACCAAAATTAATTTTGCAAATTATTATATATGTTATAATAATATTAAAAAAACATAAGACAAAAAATTCTTTGTTTGTATCCCAATTCCACCTTAACAATTATAACACTAGATATTTGTTCTCTGATTATGAGAGATATCTTTGAGATAATAAAAGCATCTTAAAATGTATCTACATGTTATTTTTTTTCTATTAACTCTACCATTACATTTTTAAAGATATTTTCATTTTATGTGCATTCATTGGCATGTGAATTTCTTCAGGAATATATTTCCAATTTCAGTACAATTATATTTCCAACTTTATAAAACATGTCTAGCAAGTAAATTTATTTTTAATACAGTGAGAGCACAGATTGTGTGTACTCCAGGTAATGAGTCCTTTTCTGTATGAATATATGTAGAAATTTGTCATTACTCAAGATTGAAATTTTTCTTTCAAATTATTGCTAGAAACTAGCAGATTATGTAAGAATTAAGAAATAAATGTGTTTGTTTTATTCATTTTCATATCAGCTATGTGTTAATAATGCTCTCTTCTGAAATGTGGGCTTTCCTACTTTATTCTTCATTTTCCTTTCCATTTATAGATATATTTTTGTTTTAAATGCCAATAAGTATTTAGGTATAATGTAATAAATAAAAAAATCACATAGCAGTTGTAAAAATATGTTATTGAGAAAGATTAATCATTTCTTTGATAATATGTAGGTTTTAATATTTTAGAAATGAAAATTGAGTCAGAGTATTTTTATGCTAGCATTATTATGTTAAGCTTTATATTTTAAAATTATTTCTAGAAGATATTAACTAACAATTCTTTGCATAGCATCTGTAACATTTTATCAATAACATTTTCAAGTAATTTACCATGAGGTCCTAGTCTTCTTTAAAAAACTCTGAATTAATATTTATGTTAAAAAGTAGAGATTCTGACTATAATAGTTGCATGCTTTGAAGTTAACTCCTTAGATGGCATTATGACTAAGAAATCCTTAATGTTCCCCTCAGCTTAACTAAACCTTAGATAGGTTTTTTCCTGGCTCTAGGTTTTTGACATGCTTGTTCTTAAAACACTTACTTTAGAAAACTTGAAATTTAACATTGCCCCTTTGGGTTTTAAATATTCTTTCACCTTCTTGCCAGCTTTACAACACAAGAAGGTCTTTTTCAAGAACCTGGGAGCTATGTCTTTGAAATGCATGTGTCAAGGAAAACAGGGAAAGGATCTCTCAGTCTCAGTAAGAGAATGGGAACATAAAGTGATAATAGTCAATAATCAAAGGGTCTAGTAATATTGGCCAACCTCCTCGTTACTTTTTCACTAAGTCACCTTGATCTTAAAATAACTCTTAGCTGTCCTTTTGTTTCAGAGGAGTTCAGATCAATTTCTTCCTCCTGTTGCAATAGTCTTGAATATAGTCTTTCCTGCTTATCTTGTTCAGTGTGATTTTCTTGAACAATGATACTATATTTGGAAAGAACTGTAAGAAATGTAGTTATAAGGTCCTATTTCTCAAAACATGACTACTTTGGTAAACTCAGACTTTGTGTAATGTAATTTTTGAAATGCAGATCAATGTAAATATAAATGCTATCTCTTAAAAATCGAAACTCAGCTGAGTAAATTTGAAGATCTAATTGGTTTTATTAAGCAATTAATTCATGAACCAGGCAGCATCTTATCTTGCAACGAAAGACTGCTCTGACGGGTTGGACAAAAGGAAAGGTTTGTATAGAAAGAAGGGTAGGGTAAGGGAGGTATTAAAAACAACAAAAAGAAAGGCTTGTTTTTGACCAGACATTGTTTGGCAAGGGGTAGAAGAGGGAGAAAATAGTAAGGGTTTTTTTTTTTTTCTTCTTTTTTTATCATGCAGACTACTTCTTCTTTCTATGAGGAATGAACAGGGCCTACATGACAGATCACCCCATTGGTGTTGACCAGAAAATTTCAGACTCATTGATTAAGGTTATATTACTGAAAAACATTTAAACAGCAGTTATCTCAGGTATTTAATCTAGGTTTGCTATTATACTTTAATGCAAGTGACACCATTTTGGGGTTTTGCTTTTCTCTTTAACATATGTAATAACATCATTAACTGCAAAGCACTGACTATGGACAAAATCAAATTTGTAGTATTGAAACAAAGCAAAACTAAACATGACATTGTCTCTTCTACAAATTACTGTACATGTTAAAAATGGAAACTAATACCTACATTTAAAAATTATAAAATAAGGCATAAAGATTGCCTTGCAAAAATTACAAATGAAATATTCTAACCATGCTCCAGGAAAAATGGCAGAGCTAGAAATCCATTCACTCCCCTTATCCTTGCAGGTTAAGGGTGTTACTAAGGCTCCTGATATTACTAGTAGTATTTGGTGCGTCACCATCTTTTTCACCTGTGGATCAATGCAGATTTCTAGCAATAGTGTCAGAATGCATTAGAGATTTTCACAAGATCTGATGTATCATTTCCCAATATGCTGCAATGCAATTGTTGTTAAAAAATAGTAATTTATTATTTAAATAATAAATACAGTAAAAGGTAAAGAGCTAGGAAGCTTATAGTGATTTCATAGGTGGTGCTCAGTTCAGAAGACTTTATTTCATTCATATATTTAATTATTAAATAATTTGATTTTGGACAAATCTATACCACTCTATGCACCCTATCATTTTAGATACAAATAAATTGTTAGGTTAGATCACTTCTCAGTCCTATTGTTATTGCTCCAAAGTCCATCTGCCAGATGCTTTCAAAGGCCAAAACTCAAAATGCCAGTTTGAAATAAGGTAAGGTTTATTGATCAAAAAGATACCAACTGAGAAGATGAGAGATCTAATCCTAAAGTCAATTTTAAGAAAGTAAAGTGTTCAGACTTCTTTTACATCAAGGGAAGGGGACATAGGAGGCCTTTTTGTAAAACTGAAGCCCCAAGCAAAATTCCTCTAATGATTAGCGTGTCTTAGAGATCAGACAATTAAGTTCGTTAACTCATCCTAGAAAACGTGCTGTGTACCTCATTGCTGGATATCACTATGGTCACCTTCAAAGTTCTCTCCTTGGGAAGCTATGCACTGACGCCAGGACCTAGTCCAAAGCAATTTTGGACTCTTTGAAGCAATTTTGGAAGTCTTTTTCTGGAATGGTCATCAGAGCTGTTGTTGTATTACCCTTAATGTTCTGAATGTGATCAAAATGTCTTCCTTTCAATGTTTCCTTTATCTTCAGGTAAAGGTCAAGACTGGCTCTCCTTTGTTTGTTTTCATCAGTGAGCTTCTTCAGGACCATTTTTGCACACAACTTTCTCATGCCAAGATTTCCAGTTAAGATTTTCCTAACTGTTATTGATGTTTACTTGGTTGGTTATGCTTCTCATAGTCAGCCAATGATTTTGACGCACAGTTCAAAGAATTTTTGCAATGCTTTTGTCAGTTCTGCTTGTTCCTAGCTGCCCTGACCTCTCTTCATCAGTGATGCTTTCTCTTCGCTCAGAAGAAAAACATTTAATTCATTGTACCCATTTTTTATGGCATTATTCCCATAAACTTGTACTAACATATCCCTGATTTCACTTCCACTTTTGAAAGTTTAACGAGAAATTTAATATTTATTGGTTGCTCTAATTCAAACTCCAGCATTCTTGCGATGGCACACAAAATCAACAATACACTGCTACATGTCAACACGCACACAGCTGTGAGACACAGATATACAAAGGTTATGAAACCTGACCTAGTTGTTTGTTCGGTGCTGCCAGTGTAACCACATGGTGGCAAGTTCATGAACTTAATTGTCAGGCCTCGTTTAAGAGGAAGCAGGAGCTATCAGCCTGAAATCCATGGGAACAATGCAGGCTTGAACAATGTAGAGTCAGAGAAAGTGAACCTTGAACTCTGTTATAATCTGTTTCTTTACATTATGTATTTTATGATTGCATAAGCTTTTAACCAATTATATGAGATACCTGATCAATATATATTTGACTTAGATATACTTAGATATTCCTATATGCTTTCTGTTTATTATGTTCCAATAGTTTTGTTATCTTTTGCCATGCCAGTACCACACATTTTATGTTACTATGTTTTTATATTTTTTAATGTTGGTAGGCCAGGCATTTTAGTGAGACTTTATAATAATAAATAAATAAAAAAATTAGTCTTCCTTTTACAATATAGACTTCCTAATATATTTTGTAATTCAGAAAAGTACTGTTTATAAAGTTATCCATCTTTTTTATATATAATAGAAAAGTATCATTAATTTCTGCATGCCATAGAGTATTTGTTGATATTTATTCCTATGTATGTACTTTATATGCTTATCTTTTACTCAGTTTGATATTTTTATATAAAGCTGTTGGGGCTACAAAATATTAATAGTTTTTATCCCACTAAATTCTTCTAGCTGAGGTAATAATAAAATTAACAGATTAACTGGAGAAAATTAGAATTTTAATACATGTGCATTGGGAATTCACATAAGCCTGAAAATTCCAAAGACAGTCAGGCAACATTGAGTATATACTATCTTTTAGCCAGAGGAGAAAAGGAAAAGGTATGGGGTCTTAGGTTTCAGAAGTAAAAATGGGAAAATTACAGGTAATTGGGGAAAAGTGAAACACAATTGACTGGCAAATTCTATCTAGGCAATCCAAAAACAATCAGACACAGAGGATATCCAGCTAACAGTCCTCTGCCTGAAAGCCCTCCTATTTACTGTACTTAATTCAAATTAGGCTAAGGCAGCATTCTAAGATTTCCTTTCTGACATGGGAAGGGATCTCTTAGGCAGGAGGGAGGAGGTTCAAAAGTTCTTTATGAGTCTTGTTTCTTAATAAACAACTCAAAATCAATATCCCAAAAGGTAGCTTCAGGGTGGCAAAAACTTTGGTTCCCTTCAAAGCAAAGGGAATAATAAAACAATAAATTCAGAAAATGAAAAACATACTAGTTTGCTTATTCTGGTGGTACATAGCTAGAATTTCTCATCATAATCATTTGTGCATAATTTTAATATTATAATATTGATTTGCAACCTATCAATTAAAGAATTTTAATAAGTAATTCTGGAATTGGAGATACCATGCCATGATTCTACATATGTCTTTTTTGTGCCTGTCCTCAGTTTAAAGTACCTGATAAATATGATAGAAATTTCCATATCCAAGTTTTAAATGAGAAACTGAGGCTCAGATATACTTAATCACATCAAGTGTGGCTCCTGTCCATACAAAGATGCTTTTAGCTGTGTGTAGCCAAAAACTATCCATAATATGAAACCATAAATCTACAATTAAAAAAAATGGTATTGTATAAATGGTTTCCTGACAGGAAGGTACAAGTAATTTAGAAGTAAATAATTATGAATTACTTGTAAACCATATTTCTAAATAGCTGAAGTGTTTAAGACCATATTGTAGTTGGAAAGCTTAAAATTAAAATAAGGCATTTTACACATTGGATGAGTTGCTGCTAAAAACATACTTGGAGGAAAAGTAGTAGCTTCAAATATTCATAGAAAAGGAAAAAATATAGACTAGTTTCTGGGCTTCTATCCTGGATGGGTGAACACTAGGGCTTTATTTCCAAAGTGGTCCCACAGGGAGTTAGCCCTGTAATGGCCAAGGGAATTTAACAATTGGTGAGTCTAGCACTAGTGAATTTTCACAGCTTTCAGGTATAGAGCTGGAAAAAGCCATTGCCTTTACTGACTCTCTCGCTTTGCTGTGGGCACCACGGGGTGGAGCATACGAATTTGGTAGTGGAAGACAAATGCTTATACCTTAGATTCCATGATATTGTCATACCTTGTGCCCCTCACCACCATAAGCACTTCACAATCTTTACTTAACAAGTACATATTTAGTATTGATTCTTTTCTAGGTAGTAAAGCAAGAGTCAAGGATTAATAGATTAACATAGATGAACAAATTACAGAAGAAATGATAATCTAATATATATATTATATATATATGAAAGATGTTGAAAGAGTTGATGCCTATTAATTAAAAAAACAGCAAGTAGAAATAGAGATGAATTATACAATTCCTGAAGTGCAATTATGAATGTATATCAATAATCAGAATAATCAAGGAGATTAATTATCTCATTACATCCTCAATATATTGAGAATTTTAATAAGAAGTTGTTTCAATAAACAAATGGTAAATGATTTGAAAAATTAACCATAATAAAAAAGATACATATTTCATGGACATAAAAAAATTAGAGTATCAAATAATGCCTCTACAGAAAAGTAAATATGTTTACAAAAATTATGTAATATTATTGAAACTAAAATAAACCAAATTATCATGACCTTTTTTATTTTACCAAGGCCCAGCTCACATGGAGTCTTACAGCTTATGATGATAAAAGGATTATTTATTTATTTGTTTGTTTGTTTATATTAAATGAAGCAATATGTGAACTTTTAAAATGATTAGTGTTCATTTTGGTAAAGAAAAGTTATTCAGGCCATTTTTGTAGATTTTGAAGATATTATCACATTTGAAATACTGTTTTAAGTTATATTTTATCTTTTCTTTTTATATAATGAAAAAGCTTATTTTAAATTTAACTCTCTTCTCGAAAATGGATAAACTGCATTATCCAATAATGTTAAACTACCAAGACAATCACATAAAACAAACAACACAAATCAGTACATTTGAGAGATGATTACATATTTTTGGTTGTTAAATATAGAACTCTAGGGATGTAAGCTGCACCATTATTTGACATATTAGTTATCTGCAGTTGTCATAAGATAACAAACAAAAATTCCCAGAGTAATTTTATAAGCCTCAATAGTTCAGGAAGTTTTGTCTTGTCAGTTTGTTTATGCTTTTAACATTTATTGCAGAATACAATTATAACTATTTATTCCTTCAGGTAAACTAGATCTTTAGGCATTATGACCTGTATAATTAAAGAAAAGAATGGGTTTTTGAATAAACAGATAGGAGAATTTGATTTGCCGCAATAGCCACAGAGCATTCTTTAACCCATAAGTAGTAACTGAGAATATTATAATTTTTCAACAATTGCTACCCAGAATATCAAAGGTTACGAACACATAAAAAAAAGTCTGAAACAAATGAGTACCTCTAAATTTGAATATATTATAATGTACCTCTAAATTTGAATATATTATAATATGTATAATAATTATAAATAATACGTTTATGTTAAAGTTCTAAATATCTATTGAAGATAGGTTTTTTTTTATTTTCTTAATAGGCGATGGACATCATAAAGGTATATTGGATTCATATGGCATGCAAATATAAAGGGGCAAAATACTGAATCTCTGTCATTCTCAATCTTATTCTCTTAACTCCTTCATTCTCCCTTCCTTGTTTCCTCTCTCTAAATTTGATAATTTTAGGAAAATATCTAATTGAGATTGAAATTTTTATATTTACATAATAGAACATTTTTGGAAGGATAATCTGAGTAGTGGATTATAAAAGAGAGTAAAGATTATAAAGGTATGATCAAGCCAGGAAGAATGATTGGCAAATCATTCTAATAACTATACAATTGTAACAAACAAATCAAACAACAGCAACAAACAAAAAGACATGTTGGGTTTCTTCTAAGTGAAAGAAGGAAGTACTAGGAGACAGAGTTAAAAAAATTAAGAAAAAGGGAGACAGAAAGGTGTCAGAAACCCCACATTTGGTGAGCTGTTATACTCTCCTCCTCCTTCTAAAACTTCTGTGAACTTTAGTTATACTTGAATAGTTATTTAAATCAATGTGTATTTGTTTGTGTCAGTTTTTGTGTGTGTGTATGCTTGGCATTATTTTCATTTTAAATGTTTGCTGGAATTCACCAGTAAAATAATCTGGGTCTAGTGGTTTACTGGAAAAATTTAACTAGAAATTTAATTTATTAAAAACTATACAGCTATTTAGATTACCCATACTTCTTAGGGAACCTTGGGTAGCTTTTGTCTTTCAGGAATTTGTCTCTTTTACCTAAGTTCTTAAATTTATTTGTATACATTTTTTAATATTATGTTTATAATACTTTTGGTGTTTGCAGGATTTATAGTGAGGTGCCCTCACTCAGTCCTGATATTGGTAAAGTGTACCTTCTCTTTTTCTTCATAAATCTGGCTAGAATGCATGAGGTTTATCAATTTTCTCTAAGAATCAGCTTTTTGACCCATTTATTTCTCTTTATTAGATTTTTAAAACAAAATTATTCCATTTATTGTGTTCTTTCCTTAATTATTTAGTCTGTCTGCTATGGATTTAATTTGATTTTTTCATATTTCTTAAGATGGGATCTTATGCTATTGCTTTGGATGGTTTTCTTTTCTAATATAGGAATTGCACTATGTTACCCTGTAAGCATTCATTTAGCTGCATCATGTGTTTTGACACTTATTTAGTTAAAATTTATTTAGTTAAAATTCATTTAAATTTGTTTTTATAATTTCCTGAATTTCTTATTTAACCCATGTATTATTTACAGAAGTGTATTATTTTGATTCCAAATATTGAAAATTGTGCCATTATTTTTGTTATTTCTAATTTAATTTCATTGTATATAGTATATTCTTAAAATGTGAAATGTTTTATAATTATTGATATTTTTTAATGCCCAAAATATACTATATCTGGGAAAACATTTTATATAAACTTAAAAAGTATACGTATTTCCCTGTTCTTGAATAGAGATATAGATTAATGCCAATTAGAACAATTTGGTTACTAGCGTGTTTCATCTCTCCTATATTCTTACTGACTTTCTATCGAATATTAACAGAGGAATTTTAAAATCTCTGACTGTAATTGTTAATTTTAGTACTTGATAATCTGCAAGGTGTTGCCTAATGAAATATAAATCTATTATTGAGCTCTAAATGTTTTAAACTGCCATTCCTTCTTAATAAAAATTTTCCTAATAACTATATAATATCTATATTTTTATTTTTTTTGGGGGGGGGTGAGAATTATTTTTGCTTGGCATGTGAGACTACATTAACAAGTTTTTTTTAAATATGTTGATCCGCTATTTTCCAAATTGCATTGTTACCTATGAAAATCTGTTTTTACTCTTTTGTTTTTATTTATGTATCTTTTATTTTTTTCTTTGACTAATTTTGACTTTCTCTATTTCAGTGATTTTAAGCATTTTGTTTATGAAGTCATTTACCATAGTTATTTTGCTTTTTTTTTTTTTTTAATTTTCCTTTGCTTGGAATTTATTGAAATGCTTTGATTTGTAGGTTTATGGTTTTTACAAAATTTGAAATGTTTTTACCATTTTTCTGTAACTATTTTTCTATTCCACTTTCTCTTACTTAGGGATCTCAATTACACATATATTTGATTGCTTGAAATTGTACCACAGCTCATGGAAGCTCTATGCATTAATTTCAGTTGTTTTGTTTGTTATTATTTCATTATGATTTTTTCTTTTCTTTTCTTTTTTTTTGCTATATCTTCAATTTCATTGATCTTTTCTTCTGTAATGTGATCTGATATTAATCCCTTTTGGTGAACTTATCTCAAACATTGAGGCTTTCTTTTTTTGGGTGGGATCAGGGTTGTCAGTGGTCTTTTTCATATTTTCCATATCTACCCATGTTTTCCTGTTTCTTTTGTAACACTGGACTATAGTTATAATAACTGTTTTAATTCTTCTGGTCTAATAATTCTACGATCTATGTCAGTTCTAAGTCATTTTTGATTGAATGTAATTTTCCTTATTAAGACTTACATTGTTCTACTTTTTTTTAAATTTATTTTTATTGTTAGACTTATTGGGGTGACATCTGTTAGCAAGGATTACATAGGTTTCAGGCATACAATTCTACAGTGCATTGTCAACTTGTTCACCACTTAATGTAACTTCTCTTTCCATCACCTTATATTTATCTTCTCCTCCCTCCTTTCCCACCCTTTCCCGGTTCCCCCATCCCCTCTCCACTCGTCCCCAAATAACCATTAAACTATTGATTATGTACATGGGTTATTTGTTTGTTTGTTCATTTTTTTTCTTTGTTACTTTAAGTTTTATGTTCCATATATGAGTTAAGTCATACAGTTTTTTTGTTTTTTCTGTTTGGCTTATTTCGCTTACCATGATAAATATACACAATGGAATATTACTCACTTATAAAAAAGATGAAATATTGCCATTTACAACAAAATGGATGGACCTGGAGATCATCATGAAAATTTATTTTTCATGTACAGTTGACATTCAGTATTATGTTAGTTGCTGATAAATAGCATAATGGTTAAACATTTATATAATTGGTGTGCAGAATAATTTTTGACTGGGTGTCAAACACTGTAAATTTTCACTTTTGTTAGATTCTGAATATCTATATATCTAGCTATCAACCTATCCAGCTATTTATTATGTGTATCTGTCTATTTATATCATATCTATTCTTTTTTTTAACATACAAGTTTGTTTTCTTTGACTTAGTTATTGGAAAATCTTTGATTTTCTTAGAATTATTTTAAGATTTATAACAACTATGTCCAACTAATAACCCCATTCTCTTCTAAGTATTTACTTGAAAACCCTTGTATTATGAAGTTTTTCCACTTAGCTTGATTAGAAAATTAATTATTTTTATCTGCGTGAGTACCAGAAATTATTTCACCTACTCCCTTTGTATGGTTCTTTTCATGGATTTTCTATTACATGTGCTGATCTCTACTGCAATAAAGAATCAAGAGAGATCTTCTGAAAATCTCTATAGTGCTCTTTCTTTGAGGAGCCTTCTACCTTCTGGTTCTCTGTCCTGTGAACTCTAGATAACTTGACCTTTCCAGAGTCTAACTCTGCCTCTATAATACAAAAGACCACTGAGTTCTCCCTATGTTTTGCCTTCCTGCCTTGCAACCTGTATGAACTTCAACAAGGAAGTTGTTTATTTTTTCTTCCCAGTCAATCATTGCTCTGTGTTGCCTGTTTTCTAATGTCTAGAAAAGGACATTTATATATGAGCAATATAAATATAAAATCAGCAGTTTTGAATATCTATATTTATATCCTTACCTATATACACTCAGCAGATTCTTATCAGTTGTACATATTTGAATTGGGAGTAACCTTCAAAAAGTTTGAGAGGTCATAGGTCCCAAAGACCTAGCATATTTGCTAGTCCTTCTTTCCTTTCCACATTAGAGCCCTTCTCCATTCACCTGCCATTTTCCCTTTGGTCTTCCATGCTTAGTGGAAAGCACAACAATCTCTCAAATTACATAGTGAATGTTTGTTGGTGATTTTGGGGACCATCATTAGTGACATTATTTTTCTTCATGTAATTCTTGAGCAACTGATGATATTTCAGAGCTGTGGTTATTTTCAGTGGTTTGACTCATGTGGTTGTTGAAAACACCTAATCATTTAATTTTGTTGTGGACGTGTTTTGCAATTTTGTTTTGTTACGTAGTTATTTCACTTGTCTTAGTTTGTGGGTGGAGAAAGTTGGGGAAATTACAAAATTTATGCCATGCAAACCATCTTCAGACACCATCTATCTTCTTTCTCTTTTTCTCTTTCTCTCCTCCTCTCCAAGCCTTCCTTTTGTTTTCTCCTGAATTTTTTTTTAAATAATTTATATATAGTATGATACTTCAACCATAAATGTATGCATATATATCTTAAGAATAGAACATTCTCTCAAATAATGATATTACCATTATCACAACTAAAAAATCAAACATAATTCTATAATGTTACCTATACACAGTGTATAAACAAAAGCCCCAAATCATTCCAAAAATGTAATAATGTAAATGTGTATATATGTATATATGTGTATATATACATATATATGTGTATATACACACATACACACACAGACACATGTACACACACACACACACACGCACACACAGAGGGTGCCAAAAAAAGTATATATATTTTAAGAAAGGAAAATATTAAAATTGTAATACTCAATATATGTTGATAACAAAAGATGAATACAAGTCACGTTTGACTTAAGCTATTACAAGAGGTGCTCAAAGTGATTTCCATCACTGTCCAGACCCTTCTAATTAGAACAAACTGCTGCTTGAGCAGTGTTTTCCAAAATGTCCACTTGTATCACGGTGCATGCCCTTTCTATTTCTTCCCCAAGTACCATATCCTTTAAGGTCCCCCATGGATAGAAGTCAAAGGGTACAGGAGAACATAGGATAAATTCAAACAATGTTCTCAAATTTCAAATACCACTTCAAAATGGTTATGCTCTCCTCCAATGACAACTGTGCTTCTGCCATTTTCTTTAACTGTCCTGGCTTGTCGCATGATGATGCTAGCATTCAATTGATTAATGCCATATTTTAAGGAAATGTGATACTACACATTGCTACTGTAATTCAATTCAACTTTAAAAAGTAATATATAGATAATACTACTTAAAATGTGTATACATTCTTTTGGCACCTTGAGATACACACACACACACACACACACACACACACAGAGGCACATATATACACATACACAAACATATAGAAGCATATATATATGTGTGTGTGTATATATGTGTATGTGTGGGGGGGGCTGTCTCAAAAGTATTCAGCCATGTAATATGAAAAATGGAGGCATTTATGGCTAAATTTTTTCCCAGACAGCCGTCATATATACATTTAATAAATGATGAAGTTCAAGCTCCTATAAAAAAAAAAGCATTATTTGAGCAAAATAATTGCAACTAGAGAGATGCAGATTCAGGTAGCTACTAAAACTGTCCTCTTGGAAAATAAAAACCCAAAATGTAATTCCTTCATTCAAATGAAAGACTATCGCTAAGTAAACAGGGATTGGTTAGTTTCAATATGCAAACGAGGAAAGCAAAAACTAAAAGGAAGGAAGTAAAGTCCATATATGCCCATGTACCTATTGTTGTTCCAGGATGTTTATGGCTCCGTGATGTTTATTGCTCAACCTTGCAGCTGAGTTTAGCAACAGGTTTAACAACTCTGACAGCTGAGACCCAAGATGTACATAGGCCCAACTTTACCTAATTTTTTCCTTCCTTCTTGTCTCCATTTCCTTTGTTTCCTTTCTTTACTATTAGCTAGTGAATTGGTATGTGAAAAATACGTATTGTCTGTGAAATTCAGGAAAATAATAAAATGCTCACTGTATTTATTACTGCAGTAAAAATATTAGGCAACATAAATAGAAAACAAAACTCCATAAATGTTTTCACTTCATCTAATATTTAACATGAATTTTTATAAAATTTTATGTATCATTTTATTTTTAGTCTCATTTTAATCATAATTCTTAAAAATGATTTATGTGCTTTTCTTTAAACTTTTAAATTACTTTTTATTTTCTAAAATAGTTACATATAATTTTACTTGTTATTAATTTTATATATAGCCTCATTGAAAAGGGTGGGGCAAAGGTACTGACAAGTAACTTTGGAAATGAGTGAGGTCTAAGACTAAACACAAAAGAACTACATATAAGCAGTGTAATCTAGTTGATACACACACACACACACACACACACATCATATACATGGGCTGTCTGGAAAGTATCCAGCCATGTAATACAAAAAATAGAGGCATTTATGGCTGAATTTTTTTCAGCATACTGGAATTGAACAATTTTTTTAAATGTATAGAACTTGGTAGGAACTAGATTTTTACCTAGGTAATTGTAAATTGAAGTTTGATACATTAGTATGTACTTCTTTTTAGGTTAATATAGATACAAATGGTTACATATAATAATATTAAAATTATCCATACACATTATATTGTATACATATTTTATTGCCCTGTTATTTGACAGTCTAGAGGTAACAACAGTTCAATGGCAAAGAACACATCTAGCATCCAGATTTTAGGTTTTAATACAATTAAGCCAAGTGAAAGAATCAATCAGAAGCCATAGCTGGAGCAACAAACTAAAATGGTCTCAGATTATATCCCAAAATATTAAATAAGTTGCAAAGTTTAAAATAAATATTATGGTATGCATGCGGCTATCACAGGTGCATATGAGTATCTCACATTTCATTAGAAAGGTGTTCTTCCTTTATTTCAAAAAAAGTGTGTTTGTGAGAAAAAAATTTAATGTGATTAAGATCAACACTGATTACAAATGCAAATAGTACTGTCAATGGGAAAGTACAAGAATTAGTCAAAATAGCATCATGTTTTCAAAGTTAATTAATGAGACCATTAAAAAAATTGCTACCAATAATCTTTTGAAATAAAACTTGTTCTCACAATTTATTTCATATAAATGATTAATATGTCTGCTTAAAAGAAGTCCTCAAGACTGCCATCAACAAATTATATTAATTTAAAAATATACTTCTGGGTATCATAACAGTAAGTATTTCATCAAAATAACAATTGGTATGAATATTGCTATTAGTATAATCAAAAGAATTGCGCAGTAATGAGAGAGATTTTAGTTTTGAAAAACTTATCTAAGAGAATATGGTTAATTTCTTATTACTTCAGTGTAGTCATTTAGGCATTTACCTTTGTGCATTTAAAGAGTTTGTACTTAAGTAAAATACATATATAAATTTTAACATTGATTTCAAAAGCTGTGACATGCCTATTTAATAAGATTAAAATATTGAAAGAAAAAAGTTAACACAAAGTAATACCCTTAGAGAAAAATAAGAAAATATTTTGTTTTGGTAAACTGTTCATTGCTGAATACTTACTCCACTACGAGTAAATAATGCTGAAAATTATAAGAAATATATTGAAATTTTGCAAACAAGTTTCAGGCAATGAATTGTGGCACGAAGGGAACAGAATTTGCAGTTTTCTGGAATTGAATACCTCACGTAGTATTAAAGATTTATATTTAAGAAAATAACACAAGCAGACCAAAAGTGGTATCTGTAAATATTTTAGAGTATAGAAATTGTAGCATCCAGCAAATTACAGCTCCCATTTCTGCCTCTGTAAAAGTTTTGTTTTTCTTGAGGATATGTTGAAATGTTAGACAGTGTTTGATATTTTAATTTATCTTGACAATTTTCAGGTTTACACGTAGTAAAGAAAGAGGATAAGCATGATAAAATGAGACCAGGAAATTTCATATTAGATTTAAATCATCGGCTCTCCCAATAATGTAGTTATTAGTATTTGAGTAAACATGGTGCAGATTTAGACTATGAAGCAAATGTTTCAATACTATGTAAGATTGAATTTGTGTTTTACTTGAAGGATTTGTAATATTGAATTCATGTGTTTTCATTAACTAAAACATATGTGCATTGTACTATTAAATATAACTACTTAATAAAATATTCAAAGTGGTAAAGTAGGCTCAAATTCACTAAAAGAGACAATGTAAAATGTATGATATTAAAATAATTTCTTTTAAGGTCAACTATTCTCGTTTCCTTTCTTGTTGAATTTACCTTGTTGAACAACCTTACTGAGTTGTTTGTACAGTGCTGCCAATATAAGCACACGGTGGCAAGTTTGCAAATGTAATTATCAAATTTTGGGGACTAAGACAGCTCTGATGACCATTCCAAAAAAAAGAGTTCCAAAATTGCTTTGAAAGGTGGACCAGGCACTAGTGTCAGTGCATAGTTTTCCAAGGGGAGTACTTCGAAGGTGACCATAGTGATATTCAGCTATGAGGTATATAGCACTTTTTCTAGGATGAGTTCATGAAATTAATTGTCTGACTATATACATGGAAAAATTACATATATATATATGTATACATATATATATGTAATTTTTCCATGTTTTTGCACTTAAATTTTATTTTAAATTTCAATGTGGAACTGTTTACTTCCAAAATAGTCACTTGTGGAACTTCATAGATTACTCCTCAGGAAAAAAGTTCAGTATCTTAAATTTTCATTTATTTCCTGAAATGTATCAGTCTCAATCTTTCATCTCATCATTGTTCATCATTGTCAGTATAGCCATTATCAGTCATTTCCCATAGAAATACATTATTCCTGTGTTCACATAAAATGAAGAAAACTACAAAATGTAATCTCTAAACTGAAAACTAGCATGTCTTTTTAATGAAATGGGGTGAGTTTTCCAAGTTGATCTCTTTTCAAGCAAAAAAAGAGACAATTTCTTAAAATAAAACCCTCACTGTATTTGTTCTAGCCATTGCTGGTGATTTGGAACAATTTAAAAATGTCAAACTGTTTTTGAGAAGGAAGTAGACATTATACTTTCAATTTCCATGGAAAAATCTAACCTCAAGATCCATACTGAGGAATCAAGTTTATTTATCACAAGGTGCCATTTCAGCAGGTGGCATGGAATTCTCTTTAAGTCATTTGCTTCACTGGTGAAGCACTGCTATTATATTAACAACCATCATCAAGACATAAAAAGTAATTGTGTTCTTTAGAGAGCCTGTCTATTAGCATGGAGTAAATTACTTCAGTTTTATTTAAAATAAACAAAAAAATATAGTAGAACTGTGAAATGTTGCCACTAAATGCATGCTTCTGAGTCATCATGTTCATCTTTGATGCTTAGATTGAACTCTTTCAGAAGTAAATATAACTGGTTGGCTCATATTTATTCATGAACGGGAGGAAAGAACCCCCTCTGAGTAGCTTCACACAAGAAAATTCCCCTAGGCAGCTCTGAATCTTGAAGCCCAGAATTGAATAAAGTCCAGAGTGAGTCATGCGCAGAGACAGAGGAAATTGAAACCCACACTGGGTGTTATTGTTTCCTTTACAATCTGTGTATACCACATCTGAACATGGTGTTTCTACCACCAAGCAGTGCAGCCATGCTGCTATAATGGCCTATAGGGATTAAACTCTGCCTAAGAGATTAAACTCAGTTACAACCCAAAAGCTGTGTGATTAGGAAAAAATTTCTCATGTTGAACAAGAAGTGTCTCTGTTATGAATATTTATTTCATTAGTTTGCAATAGGCATTATATAGATTATGTATAAAATGTCTTTATAAATAATAGGAAATAATAACAATATCATTGTAGAATATGCAAAATCCACAGCATGGTGCTCTAATCAGAAAGTTATATATTTCTATGTGTTAATAGAGTTGTGTTAATTAGTAAATGAAATATTAAATATTTAATAGGCAAATGTAGTCAGTAGTGTGAAATTACTAGTGCTACTTTTTTGTAGTCTTTTAATATAATAAACAATTTCCACTAACCTGAATCAATTAAACTTTTTTCATCAATATTAGTCTTTATCCTGCCCATGTGACAGCAATAAGGTCATTACATTTCCTCCTATGGAAGTCTCCTTAGAGTACAAGTCTCATATTATCTTTAATTCTACTGATTTATTCTTTCTTTTGGGGGCCCGTTGCTTTATCCCGTACATATATCAATGTGCCACAAGACCATTTACGAGTGCTTTTAACTGTCTAATTGTTACTTTTCCTGCAGAGTGGAATCCTAGGATCAAATTCAGTCAACATACTTTGTTATGTAAATTTAAATTAAAAAGAAAGGATAGATACAAGGAAAGGGTGTGCAGTGTGTCATGTACGGGTTGTAAGTGATACATATATTTTTCTTGTATAATTAAAAGGCAATATGGTAGCGACCCTACAATATAGTCAATAATTTTAGATGTAGATTTGTATTCCTAATAAAATGAATTTTTATATGTGTAATTCAATCAGTGTCATTTGTAAAAAATAATTCTGCCTTATTGTGTATTTTTTATTCTATATATTATTATATATGATATATATAAAATATATATATTATTTTATATATTCAAAGATTAATTAGTGATATTGAAAAGCAAGGACAGAATTAAGAATTTTCTTATTTGTTGAGAAATTTATAAGATAATTAGGTGATATTTAGGACTCACTTTGTTTTAGTTGATTGGACATGTATGTCATTGACATTTATAAACATTTCAGGTGAAAAATCCATGTAGATATAAAGTACATTTTCTCTTAGTTCTTTATAATTTAAAAAGAATTAAGCTCATTTACACTTATAATTATTTATGCACATTTTCAATATGTATCATGGGGTTTGAGTTTCAAAAAATGTTTCATGAATAAGAACATATAGACATCTATCAACTAAAACAACAAAACTAGTAAAAGTAAAATGTTCTAAGACTTAAATTACATTACCCTGTAGACTACTTCTACATTTATTCTCCATTAAGATGTTAATGACAAATGAAATTTAAAAAAGTAGACTGCCGTATTCCTACATCCATCTTATCCTTATATAATTATGAATTTATGAATAAATTTACTCTGTATTCATATGAGCATTCAATCACTAACTTAAACAACTCTTTGAAAAATTATCTGGCTATCACTGCATATAAAGTGGTACAAAAAGTTTCTAACTTCAAGGACTATATCAGCTCAAATAAAAAGAATATTAATAAAAATCTCCAACAATTTTAGTACTCTATTAGGCTGATGTTTTAAAATCATATAAAATGAACTTGATATAAATTAATTAAAAAGAAAAATTAAAATTTGCTATGTTGTTTTTCTGAATTTACTGTTACAGTCTTTCAGACAATATTTAAGTATCTACCTTTTACCATTCTCTACAATAGACAATCCATAGAGATTGATAAACAAAATGAGGTAAATTATGAATTCATCAACTACTGAGGAGATGAAATCAGTGGTATTTAGTTAAGTATTAATTTTAGACAGATGTAGTGAGCAAAAAGGAGCATTGAAGAATGACTTCTAAGGTTATTTTCTTTGCCTGTGTGTCAAAATGGATAGGAATTCCAGGCAGTGAGTAGTTAACACTGATGATGAGTAGGTTATGCAGGAAGAATTGAACTTGTAGCAATGTCAGTGAACTAGAGGAAGAACTGAAATCACAAACTTGGAGCACTGTAAACAAGTTTCTCACCCCAAATTATCCTGTGCTTTTCAGTGACTGAGCACCCAGAGAAATAAACTGGAGAACCTCTCTTACTTTCAAGTTAAAATATGAGAACAGAAAAGGCATTAGAAAATTTGGGGCAGGTGTTTGTCAACAAAAGTGATAACTATTTGATGATTCATCTGCTCTTGCCTAGGACAGTTCAGCCTTTAATCCACCTAGGGCACAGCCCTTCAGCTGGGGCTCCAGTGCACTGCCACCAGGTTGGGGTTTTAACTCACCCACAGTCTCACAGATTTTCAGCTGCCCACACCTCCACTTTTGCAATTTCTAGGCCTCTAACCCACCCGGGATCTTGTTACTCTTCAGCTAGTGTTCCCAGGCCCCCACCTCACTTCTTCCTTCTGCTAGGCCCAGATCATGTTTCTCATCTCCATCTCCTCTCTGCTCCCTATCTCCTCTCCCATTTGCTTACCTTTCTCTGACCTTCAGGTGTTTCCTTGCAATAGGTGGATCTCTCAGCTGAGGCTGTGCCACTTAGTGTTTCCCTCGTTGGATCCCATTTGTTCAGTTGTATTTTCCAGTAGAGGTTTCAAGGACCTCCTCTCTTCCTGCCATCTTAGGTCCCCCTTTAAATTTATTTTGTTTAATAAAAACAGCACCATTTTAATTTTGGTTAAGTAAACTGAAGAAATAGAGCATAATAATATAAAGTGGAAATGTACCAAATATTTGTTAAAGTAAAAAATTTGGCTAAAATTCATTTCATGAGAGATCAGAAAACTACCTAGAAAGAGACAATGTTTTTCCTCAACAAAAGTTTTATTACATTAGCTTGAGTAGTCTCTTTCATATAGATAAAATTGTGGTCAATTTTCTATGTGCAAATTTATATACATTATTAAGAAGCTATATGTAATCATATCATAATTAATTATATTATATTTTTGGATTTATAATTTGTTTCCAGTTTTGATACTACAAAAATTGAAATAAATTAATGGCATAATAGTTTCCAAGACATGCTACTTTGTACTCATAGCATTGTCAATTGAATGTGGTCATTTCTATGCATCTATGACACATAGAAATATTTCCTAACTTAGTTTTGATAATTTTTTTCTCATCACAACTTCCTTGGAGTTTGGGTTTTGTGAGTTTTTTGTTTGTTATTGTAATGTAGAGACTTTTAGAGCATAATATATGGATATCTCATTACATGAGAATTATGCAGTCTAATCACGATACAAGACAATTGACATTAACAGAAATGTATGTGTGCATGTGTGTGTGTGTGTGTGTGTGTGTGCCCAATTCAGAATGCCATAACTCTTTTAATTGCACATTAGTCCTTAGACTTCTATGTCGTTCATGGCTGGAAGTGAGACAGAGTGAGGGCTTACATGTAGTAGAAACCAAAGAAATAGTAGAAAAGAAGACATAAGAAGACAAAAGAACAAAATTAATCAATAGGAAAATTCAAGGAATGTTTTGCAATATTTGGACTCTGTGTCTAACCCTGTTGACCAGTGCCTCACATTGTACCTCTGTACATCATGTGAAAAAGGTCATCTAAGGAGTATATGGCCAGTTCTTTTCTTGGTGGCAGTAGCAACAGTAGTTATTACTATGAAATTTTTAAAATATTGCTATTATCTGTTATCAAATGGTGCTACCTATTTCATGTGAAACATTCAGAGTTGCATTAGTAGTGAATACAATATCCAAGATATAAGTAAACATAGCAATACCAGAAATAACAATAATATTAGCATAACAAGCATTTTTGTTGTAGATGTGAGCTTTCTCTGAAAGTATGTGAGATTTTTCAGGAAGGACAAAAATAATCACTAATGAATGTGGTAAATATAGAGTCTCATAGTATCGCACAGATAAGTTGATACAGCTCTTTGCCTCAGAAAGACTTTTTACAGGTTCTAAAGTGATTATTAGGACATCTGAAAACCCACTTAGTTCTTCTCATAATCAAAGATACCTATGGACACTCGGGGAAAAAATGACACAAAAACATTGATCTATTTTTAAATAACTCTGTGTAGCAAAACCTAGAAGTAGTATACTTAATATGTTTTCAATAGAAAGTGACAAATAAACAAAATTCTACTAATAAATTATTTCACTCATTATACCCAGGAACAACTGGGCGTAGCATCAAATATGGTATGGCTCATGTGGAAAGCTCATTTTTCATGTATTTCATGCTAAGTTTCATTATGAGGAATAGTCATATTTTGAAAGTTTGTTTTAAAGCAAATATTTTTAGTAGCAGGAAACAAAGTGTCTTCAAATAATCACTTCATGTCCAACAGGAATTCCATCCTGAGAGACTTAAAAGAACTTCATTAAACATGCTGGTAGGCTTTCACTTAGAACAGAAAGTCTGATATACTTTATGAGGCCTTCCTGGCCCATGCATATAGATCATTTTATTGAATGAACTAAACTACAGAGGGGGCCAGCATTGAACAACTTTTTTCTTTTCCATAATTGTCTTGCCATGCTTTCAACTTATTTTTTTCATTGAGTATGAAATAATCTGTTTTTGACAGTCAATAGAAGACAATGGCCTATTGTTCAAATAATAAAATACAGTCAAAGAAAATACGAAAACTCAGAATTTGTTTAAGTGAAGTTCAAGGCCCTCCATAACCTGAAAACCATGTTTGGTCTTCTCTTTTCTCACTTAAGCTCATCCTTTGTTCTGGATGTTGTTTGGGGCTTCAGCACCCTTTGAACAAGAAGGCCATGAGAGTTAGGAAATACAAGGAAAGAGATAGTTGATTCTTTATTGGTTATTTATAGTTATGGCCTTATCGGTTATTTATATTTATAGTTATTTCCAATAATGAATTGTTTTCTTTTGTGCAGTATTTTTAATAGGTATTTCAGAGAACCTCCAACAAGGTGGCCTCTCTTTTATATTTCCTTCCTGTAGGCAATGGGTCTCACAAATAGGATGACTTTTTAAAAAGTTATGTACTGAAGTTTCCTACCTCAGTTTCTCATGTGGTCAACAAGGAACATATAATATTTGTTCTGTTGCAATCTAGAAGTGACTGTTTTTCTCAAGTCAGTTATCTGTCCTCTTTAGGACAATTAGGAGGCTAGCAATCTATTTTACTTTTTCATTTCTCATCCGATGGTACATGATGCAGAACAAAACAAAACATAAAGTTAATAGAACAGATGTATTGACTTGCCTTTACTAAAAATATCTGTTCAACAAATATATCTCAGATAAAAACAAATAAAAAAATGTACTTAGAGATATTAATTGCAACTCAGCTAAAAAGGAATGTATAGGTGTCAATCTTTCTGTTTCTATATCTATCTGTCGATCTATCTATCTATCTATCTACCTATCTGTCTTTATATCTACCTCTTCATCATCTATCTACCAATAAACCAGGGTATCATTATAAAGAATCAATAAAAGTAATGAATTGACAATGTATAGAAGATAAATAAAATAATACATATATTCTACCTCACTTTATTTTAAAGGAATAAACATTCTAATATATAATAAAAAATCAAATGATGACATATTGGAAAACTGATAATTTTCATACTTGCTGGTGGATGTGTAAATAATAATACCTCTTAGAAAAACAATTTGCCAACATCTAGTAAATGTGAAGGTATGCATATCACCTGGTTTGCAATTTTAGTTTTCTTAATTTAAATATACACACAACCCTCTATATGTGCCAAAAGAGGAAAACCAATGTGAATATTTATTGCAGCACTATTTTCAATAACATAATAATAATAATAGAGAGAGAGATATGAGACTATTTCAGAGTTTATCAGTGGAAGATGATATTGCCATATTATTAACCATTAATCAACAAAATGGAAGCATATCTATTAATATGTATGTTATCAAGTGATATAGTGATTGGTGAAGAGAGAAAGTTTACTAAAATTTAATATTAGTTTTAATTTATAATTACATATTTAGTTAAATGTTAAACATGTATCAGAACAGTAAACACCATATTTAGGATGCAGTACTTGTAGGGAAATATAGGAGGGGAATTGGTTTGAAACCTACAAATATATCTGGAAAACTTTCTTACTTAAATTATAATACAAGAAATATTACAATATTTAAGATGTAGCAAAGCAAGATGTTGTATCAATTACCATTCTTATATTCTTTACTAATGTACATTATGCTTAAAAATATCTCAGGATAAAGGATAAAGTGAATAGAACTACAGAAATGTCTAGAGAAAATACTCATTTATATATTTTTCTTAAGTCCTTTCTTATCTCATTTGTCTTTCTCCATAAGAGCATGCATTTATTTTATGGATAAAATATTTTCTTAAACATCTCAGAGAATACCATCATACTTTATTATTAAACGTTTCATACATAAATTACCACATTTTATTTTTTCCAGGAATATATTTATTAGTTTTCTATCACCACCATAAAAAATTGTCAGAAACTTAGGTGTTTAAATCAGCACAAATTTATTATCTCACCATTCTTTAGGTTTTTTTAGGTATTCTGACCAGGGTCTCAATAGGGTTAAATTAAGAAGCTGGCCATATCCTCTCTGGAGTTTCAAAGGAAGAATATTTTCTTGCTCAATAAGATGGTTGGCAGATTTTAGTTCCTTGTGTTATAGGACCAGGATACACATTTCCTTCTGGCTGTGAGCTGAGACCTGTTCCTAGCTTCTCGAGTGCAGGACGTTTCTTGGCCCATGGCCCCCATTCTTCATGACTAAAGCTTGCAGCAGGGGTAGAGTCCCCTCATGATCTCAGTGTGTTTTTGAATCCAGATAAAGCTTTACTCTACTTGTGAGGACGTCCATCTGAAAGTTTGGGGTATATTGCACTCTATTCTCTCATGGACTAAATATTTGTGTTCCTCCCCACTCACACAAATTCATATGTTGAAATCCTAACTCCCAGTGTGATGGTGTTTGAAGGTATAGCCTTTGGGAAACAAATAGGTTTACATGGAGTGATGGGAGTAAGGACTCTCATGACAGAATCAATGTCCTTATAAGAAGAGAGAGACCAGAGCTCGCTCCTTCTCTCTCTCTCTCTCTCTCTCTCTCTCTCTCTTTCTCTCTCTCTCTCTCTCTCTGCCACAATGTGTGTGGGCACATTGAGAACATGACTCTCTGAAATCTAGGTAGAGGCCTCTCACCAAGAACAAATTTTACCTGTACCTTGTACTCCCCAGATACCTTAAATATGAGAAATGTCTGTTGTTTAAGACATCTGGTTTATAGTACTTCGTTATAGCAATGTGAGCTGAGACAATTTTTATTTCTGTCCTATCCCTTCTAATCCAATGGCACCCCATTTTCATAACTTTTCTACATTTATATGATAATGTTTATCCTTATGTTTTAGAGTTGGATTTGTCAAAGATGTCTAATCTCCAATTTCATCTTTTTATTAACTATTTCAATTTTCCACCTTTCTGTTGCTATTGACACTTACATTTTTACTGAATATCTTAAAGCTGATCTTTGCCTCACTCTTTGAAGCCTTTCTAAAGTTCTCATTTATAATTCAAAAAGACACATCTTATACCTAAACCTCATCCTTTCTGTAAAACACCCTGAATAAACTGAGACTGGCACTTTACAGTTATGATATTGTAGAATATTATCAATAAAAATCAAGTATTTGTATTTTCATTTGTAAGATATTCAACATTTTGCCTCTAAAATTACGTCCAATACACTGAATTAAAAGTATATAGTTTCATTCTTCTCTTATACTACATTAAATTAAAAATAAAGTCAAAATCACAGAAGATACTACATATATATTTTGAATTTGGTATCATCATCAAAGAAGTTGTGCCCCTCATATAGATCTTTCGCTTTTCAAATAAATTATATTATGCGAGAAAATTATTAGGTCACTTTAAAATCAATACATTATGAACTTAGAGGTTAGTGCAAAGAAGAAAAGAATATAATTGGTGAATATCTATGTTTCATTTTAATTATTTTCTAATAATTTCTAATTACTTTGGGTTTGCTTAAGTCTTACATTTCATTCTTGAATTTTGCAAACTATCCTTTTTCTGTTTCCTAAATTGAGATGATCTGAGCAGCAGTTCAATTCCATCTTCCGCCAATCAATCAAAAATACATTTCATAAAATGAATGAAAGAATATTGTACATATGACATGGAAAAATTAGATTTGAGGGCATTGGAGTACAGGGAAATAGTGAAATGTATGTAATCGGGTGAATGGTATGTAACGGTTATTTTGTGAGTGGCAGGTCTAATAGATCAAGGAACTTTACTCATTCACTGTACAACATACTGTTCCCTGAATTATTCATTTAAGTACTATTTAATTTAATTTATATGGCTAGTTTTAAGTATACTACTTCTATAGTATAACTTTGAAATTTTATTTGTGTAACTATAGTATATTAATATATACATTTTATATTTTTAAGTAACAAGATGTTTTCCAAAATTCTAACTATTTTTTATAAAAAGATAACATTATACTAAGAACAAAATGGATTCACAGTAATACAAATACCTCCTTGATAAGTTACTGAATAAAGATAAGCAATAAATACAAGCACAAATTCCAGCTTTTACTATTATTGTCCGTGTAGAAACCTGATTGGACTTACATATTTGGTCATCCTTGATGGTCAAATTTGTAGCAACTTTTTTACTTCATAGACAATTAATTTTATATATCTTACCAAGTTTAGTTCTTCAAATATTAAACTAAACTGGTATGTGAGAAATAGAAAAATTTAAGTTTTCTTTGATTTTGTTATACATTGGGGATCTAATAAACATTACTGAATAATTATATATGTATATTTATGAGTATGTATATATATGTGTGTGTGTATATATATATATATATAGATAGATAGATAGTATCCTTTACATTTCATATTTATTCTGAATAAATTTAATATAAAATTTCCCCCAAATTTTGATATTTTTAAAGATTATATTAACCATGTCATTAATGACATATATCTTTTGTTTATAATTTGACATGGAGAATCATTTTACTTTTTGGTAGAAAATAATAATTGTTATTATAGTATACATATTTATCTTTTAAGAGTATAAATTAGTGAGAAATGAAGATTATATTATTGCTCAAATTGGGATACAATTCAGCCTTAGTCATACCACAAGTGTAGGTTTAAGTATCTTTACTAAAATAGATACATTTAAGACTGAAAATTTTGTAGCAGGTTAGTAGAAAGTTACTATAGATTAAGTGGTGAAGAGATGGTTTTTTTGAGACAATATTTTTGGATTCAAGTCCAGGCTCTGAAATTTCTTATCTATATGCACAAGGAGAAGTTATTTAGCAACTCAGTGCCTCAGTTTTCTCATCTGTAAAATGAGATATACCTGATAAGGTTAATATAGAGATTGAAGAATTGATATACATTAATCACTTACAACAGAATCTTACTCACAGCATCACCCCAAAACCAGAAATTGAATTTTAAGAGGGGTGTGTTTGTATCTGTGTGTGTAATTATTGTAAAGGGATTGTATATCATTTGGAATTTATTTTAAATAGTAATAGCTATATTACAAACATTATTATTTAATTTATTATTACATTTGATGGAAAGAAAATTCTTTTGAAAATCATAATCATTATTTAAATTAAACATAATACAAATATTGATATTTTGAGGAAATAAATGTTTAGTATTGTAAAAGCATTTAAAAATTACTCAAATTTGAATTTCACTTTTAATTTCTTAGTTTGTTATGAATCCGGAGATTTTAGTAAAACAGCAGCATCTGAAAATAGAAAATATTTATAAATGTTCTTTTTTTTCTCCCACTATTTCCAACTCTTAAGGTCAAAAGACCAATAGGAAAATTGAAGTATCAAAGTATCACATGCTTTTTTTCTGGAATTATCTAGTGTATTTTTTTGCATGAAAAATAGTCTATGTCTCTAACATTAACATTTTTTCACATTACATGTCAATCATCCCAGTGAAGACAAAATAATTACTTGCTTTGTAAATACCAATTTAATGATAAAAGTCTAAAACAAGTTATTAGAAATATCCATATAGTGCTTCAATAAATGTATTTTTAACGCTTGGAGCAAAATCATACATTAGAATATTGAGAGTTAAAAACTTCTGGTGTTCACTCTGTAAGCTGTCTCATAACAATATACCTCTGAGCTTCATTCCACTATTTGAACTATTCCTATATGCACAATATACTCTTATGAAATTCATTTTAACAATCTCATTGTGGGGGCCCATTGAGCCAAGTTCAGTGCCATTGGACTGCTCCCACATCTATGAAGCCAAACCAGACTACTAACTACTTCAAATGCATTGTATAGGAACACAAAGGTCTGAGCTCTGTAATGAATATCAGGAATCTATGTATCAATCAATAGAATCAATTTCTTAAAATATATTTAAGATTCAACAATACCTGCATATAGTTATATTTTGAAAATTGTTAAAAAGATTTGAAGAACTGAATTGTATTTTCTTGCTTTTTAAAAGACTATCTTCTCTACTGTCACTAATAGGAATCTTGTATATAGCACAAAACAATATGAATTATAGTGTCAAGGAAACTGTATTAGAATAGTGTTTTATTTTTCACCTTTGGAAGTGTTTGTCAATAAAAGAAATGTTAATAAAATATTTGAAGAAATACAATAAAATCTGTTACCCAGATTTCTATTGATTTAAATGTAAATTTCATGCATTACAAGCCCAATGAATTATTTTAGGAATATCCGTGCTCTAAGGGTTGGGTTTTCCATCCTCAAAATATGTTATCATGTTTAATTGCATGTTAGCCTGTTAAATTATTTCAAAATATATATTATTTTATTGATATTGCTTATATGTATTTTTAAAATTAATAACCAGTATATGGCATAACATAACTACAAAAGTAAAACATATAAGATAAGAATTATTTGATAAGTGGCTGATTCGAGTTTTGATCAACCATTAATAAATCAATTTAATAAAAGTAAATTATCAAAATGTAGTACGTGGCACAGTGACTGGAATGTAAAAGGCATTTAAAATATTTGATAAGAAGAGCAGGTAAATGTTAATCTGAAAATAAATTAAGACTGAGAAAAAAGCAAAATATATGAACGGAGAATACTAGGCATATAAAGTTAAATATTTTTAGAAAATGTTTAGAAAAAATTTCAGTAATAAAATTCAGTGCAAGAATATTTTCCATTAAAAAATTAAAGTCTATTCAATACTAAAAATAAGCTTGGAGATGTTATTATGGTTGTTATTATTACCATTATTATTTTATTTACTAAATATATTTGAGTAGCAGAAAGAATATGAGATTCAGAATCCGCGAGTTAGGTTTGATCCTATATCCTGTCATGAATTTTTTTGATGATTTTGAACAAGTTGCCTACTCTCTCTGATACTCAAATACTTTATCAATCAAAAAGTATGAAACCATATAACATTCAGGTTTGTTATCAAAATTGAATGATATATATTTTTAAAATTTCATATACATCATCGAATTATTGTGCAGTTTTCTCCTAATTACTGGGAGTAACCATAAAAAGTAGTGCCTATACAAAAGAAAATCAGTAGCCACATAAGCTTAGGAGAAAATAATCTTGAAAGTATTTTGCACCTAACCTTTCTTCTGCTATAAAACTATTTGACACATATCTCAAGGAATTGTTATAAGTACATATTTTCTTGACACATGAAAAAAGGTAGTCAACAAATAATTTAGTATATTTTCTTCACACAGTATCATGGCCTATGGTACAAGGAAAACTTAAAAAAAATTACTAAATCATACCTTGAACTTGTCCTTGTACATACCTCATAAAAAGGATTTACTCTTTATCACTAATTCTCAAAACAATCATTCTGGGAGTTTTAAATCTGGCAAAATTCAATGTCCTGCCCTAGTGAATAATGAAATTAATAGTTGATAAATGAAGATCTAGCATTATCATAACTTTTTATTTTCAATTCATTGCTACCACCATTTCTAAAAGTTTTTAACTTATAAATAAAAATAAACTAGGTAGTTGTCTGTCCTAAGTCATGTAAGATGTATATAAACTATTAAATATTTTTATAGATGTTTAAACATTTCCTTACAATTCAGTATTTCCTCTAGAGATATGTTTCCTATTATTGCCTATATCCCTTATCTTTCTGATTTCTATATCAATCTCCAAATATCACCAAAATAAAGTATTTTTTTTAATTTGCTTTTTCTCCATTGTTACAAAATAAGTTTATAAAAAAAGCAAACAAAACCAAAATTTCACGTGTTTAGTTGATCATGCCATAACATCAGTCATTTTCTGTCTTGTCCTTTAATCTTACACACTAAAAAAATTAGGAATGTCTATTTTAACTCAAAACATATTTTTAGATTCTGCTAACCTCTTTTCATTTTTTTGGCCACCTACTTCATATAAAGAACCAACATGCCTCCTGAATTATTGCAAAATAAGTTTTCTTAGCTATCCCACTTCTAATTTTGCTTTGCAATCACTGTAATTCACTTCTCATAAGCAGTTTGAGTATCATATAAAATGGCATTTAAAAGCCATTTATGGAGTTCTGTTGCTCTTAGAATACTCCCCAACCATCTTGATCCTTTAAGTGAACAAAATCTGTAATACTATTACCATTGCAATTTCCGCTAGCCTCGCTCTCAATTAATCAAAAGCCTCCAATATTACTAGCCTTCCTTTCTTTTATTTCATTCATTAAGCCATTTCTCCTCCTCTTTCTCTGCCTTCTGTTTCAGTAATTTGCATATCTATATTCTGTTTCTGAAATTCAACTCCCTAACCCAACTCCTAACCAGCCTTCTCCCAACACAATCTTTATCTATCATCATAAAAATTGGGAGTCCGGCTCCTAGTTAACAAACTGACTTCTCAGGTCTGATTACTGACATCACACAGGCTTCACTTGGCAGTCCTCAGGGGAAAGGAAATCTGCCCTCCCCGCACCAAACTCAGTGCACTCTCAGAATAAAGCTGCAGTCAGGCACTCAACTCCCCTGGCAGGTCACACTCTTTTCACGTATTTACCTTCCTAGGCCAGCTGCCTTCATTGCTACTAGGTCTTTTTTTCTGAGTCCTCGGGCAGAGGTCTCCTTCAGACTTCTATCTCTATTGAGCCCTATGGAAGGAACAGGTGGAAACTTTGAATACACATTTTCTGACTCATTACTCAGTACTTTTCTACCCTTAACTATCCCCACTTCACCCTCCTTGCAAACCCACGATGCACAAAACTTCTTGAACATTGGTTCTGGGCTCCCTCCTCGGTCAGAAGACACCCATGTCTTCACTGACCAACTGATCCTCAACCCGTGCACAATGCCTGGAGCAGAATGAAATAAGGAGAATGAGTGATTTCTCTGGGGTTAGTCTCTTGTTTTACCATCTTAGTAAGAGTTAAGAAAGACTTAGCACTTTGATGTTATGCTTGTAGTTTGTCCTTTGTGGCATCTGGAAGTACAGCACTCTCTCTGGTGAAATGTCTGCTTATTATTTTCCCAATTTTTAATTAAACTGTGTGTTTGTTTAACTGATGATTGCGAAGAGATCTTTATATATTATAAATTGAAACTATTTGCTTGATATGTGGTTTGTAAATATTTTTTCCCAGTCAGTAGCCTTTTTTTTTCCCATAACAGTCTCCATGCAAATTTTTCTCCTAACTTTTCAAATGAGTTTCAGCTTTTATCATGTGACCCATTTTCAATTATTTTACTTATACGCATACACTAATTTCTTAAAGACATTCCAGAGACCTACTTTGAATTTTTCTATTTCAGTCTACTTTGCATGAATTTTTAGAGAAGAATTATGTTTTGTAATTTCTATTGACTGTATAAACTTAAAATTATCATCATAAAGCTGTATTATACATGACTATACCTAATCATTCCCAATAGTAAAATATTTGTTCTCTTTCTAATTCAGTTCTCTCAAGAATATTACTTAAAACTCGACTTTCAGAATGATTATTTTTTAAATATAAGTAGAAAAAAACCCTTTATTTTTATCAAATTAAAAAATACAAATACTTTTCAAGCAAGATTCTCAAAATTACCAATATCAAAATTAACAGTTAGGAGAGTATTTCCAGTTTGGTTTAGATACTTTGAATTAATAAGCACATGCACCCAAATCAAGAGGGCTGACAACTTTCCCAATGAAAAAAGCACTGACTCATCATAAACACATAATTTCTGGGAAAGTAGAGCTGATATTGCACAGAGCGGTAAAACAAAGAGACAAGTTGTCATTAGCTTAGACAACTGATTTGAGCTTGAGAGGAATCACAGTGAAATGCAATCGTAACTCAGCAATTTCCCCAGAGAGCTGTTCATCTCAAAAACAAGAAAATATAAAAATCAGTAGTACAAATTCTCATAAAACTAGAAAAGCCCTCTAAGGCCTGACACCTTGGAGCTTACATAAAGACTGAGATTTTATTTTTCTCCCCTTCACTCTTCTCTAAAATAAACAAAAATCAGTTTTGTTGTTGTTATTGTTTATTACATATTTTTTAAATTTCTAGACAAACCTTTAAAGTGAAGAAAAGAAAGGTTTAATGAAATGGAGTCAGACACACACTAACTCCAGGGAGAATCATCTAGGTATACTGCTCCTTTAAAAAATTTTAAACAGAAAACCTTTTATTTCAAGATTGACACTGTGCTTTCTGGAATAGCCTAATTATCACCAAGGAAGGAAGGAGGAGATACCCATACCATACAAGAACTTTCTCCCTTTTGGAAATGTTTTATCATATCTATCACTTGTTTTCTCTCTTTCTTATACACACACACACACACACACACACACACACACACAGTAATCAAATTGGGGAATTCCATGAGGCATGCAGATAATGTCATTTATTTTGGCAAGTAGTGCACAATTTGTTAGAAGAAAGATAAGGTATGGTGTTTATAAACAATTATAATTATAGTATTTCTCAACAGATGCAAGAAGCAGATTTGTCTTCATAGTTGATATAGGGCTTCATGGTTTCCTGACATCTGGGTCTTACATACTTTTTATCTAAAAACCAGACTGAGTCAATTATGTACACAAAAGGATGATGATGGACCACATGACCAGACCCCATTCCCACATTAAAAGAAGTTCTCTGTTGCTGCGTTCTTACTTTGAGATGCCAAATAGGCAAGAGAGTTACTAAAATTGGTGGAAAATAGGCAGTAATTCATATTGTGAACATGACTCTGCCTTATAAATTGCCTCTCGGGTAAAATTAACTGCAGCAAGAAGACATACTGTCTGTTGAATGAAAGGTAACAAATGAAATTTAGCAGGTAGATGTGGCTGCCTCCTGAGATCCTGTAACCCAGCGGAGTACTGATGAGATATATGCCCTCAGTATGTACAGTGTGCAAGTACCACCAGGATCCCCTTAGTGCCCACTTCCTGCCTCAGCATCAGAGTGCCAAAAGCAAAGATTTCAGGTGGGAGCAAATACATTGTTGTACCAATTAATGAGAATTGAGAGCTCAAACTAAAGAAAGGTACCAAAATGCCCTTTTGAATTTCCTAGTCAATCCCAATGGGTACATGAAAACATAAATTCACATGAACAGGATTATTTCAGTTTTTAAGTACAAGGAGGCAAAATAACTGAAGTAATATCTTTACCTAGAGTAACTGTTAAGGATTTAATTGGACAATAAATGTAATGTGCGTAGCATAAAGGACCGTTAAGTAGTGACTACTATTTACTGTAACACATTTGGAAATTTGTGGCCTTTATGATTTGAGCCAAGATGCCCAAGCAGGCTGGCAAACCGGCAGCTAAAGCCAAATACTGAACTCAGCTTCCAGTGAACTACATTTCATAAAACCCCTATTTAGGAGTTTATACAGGCCTCTTTCTAGCTAACAGTTTCAGATCTCAACAACATTTTATAATAAGTGTCAGGAAAAGACACAGCAGCATTTCTCTCACAAAAGGCTATTCTTACCTTTTGTCTCCCTTACCAAAGAGAGGGGCACACCCTGGTTGACTCAGGAGCTCATCTGAGCTTGGCTGCTGCAGGGTGGTGGGGAGTAACCCTGGGGAAAAAGGCATGGCAGGAGGCCAATTTCCCTTGGTTCTGCCAGAATTGGGCATGACAAGCAGTGCCACTACATCAGATGGTGGGCCGATGTGTGAATTTGGTATTCAGAATCATGTTACAATGTAATGTAGAGAGATTGCATAAAGTCAAGGGTTACCTTCTTTTAGGTGCGCAATCACCATCGGATCACCTGCCAGAACTTTAGAAAGGATCAGTGTATTATCAGTGTTTTGTTTGGGGTGGAAGCAAGGGAGTGATTTGTTCTGATCTCAGGAAAGAAAAGTGAGTAGTATCTGCACAACTTCCAGGAGCCCGGATGTATGTGAGTGGGTAGCTCAAGGGTAGAATAATCATTTTTTAAAAACTTGCAGTCTAGGTATGAGGGAAATTTTGTCAATTAACATTTCTTCTGGTTTTCCTATTTCCTCTCTCTCTCTCTCTCTCTCTCTCTCTCTCTCTCGTTCTAGAAGCAGGAGCAATGCCTGACTCAACACCCTCAAGCCTCAAGCCCATTCTAGTATTTTGGGTCATGAAATATGTGCTCATATTTTTCTTCATATTCATTTGATAAGTGGTACCTGATAACCTTTTTGCTGAACATACTCTTTTTCTTAAAAAAAGTTACAGGACAATAGGAAGGTATTGCCTAATAATAAAGATTTTAACCACAGGTATTTATGAGCATGTGTGTGTATACATGACTACATCTGTGTATGACATGTGTATGAATGTGTGAGTGTGTACAAAGTGAGTTAACTGGCAAGCAGGAGCACAGAAATAAGAAGTTTGCCCTTGTCACTTTGTATTAGAGGGTAATTGAGTGAATCTCCTTGTCTTACATCTTTCATCAAAGGCCTCATTAGTTTTTAAGATCTTTTGGCAGATTTTTAAAGATAATCTGAAGTAATGATAGATGTGATTTAAGATACAGTGAACAGAATTTACAAATAATGTCGTTCCTTTTCATGTTCTCTTTCATAGTTGGCACATAAAAAGAGTTTGCTTTATTTTTAGTTATATTATGTTTCTAAAGAATAGTATTTCAGTAGCTATTAGGTAGGTACAAAAATGAAAGAATTTTCAATTAGGGCAAAAGAATTGGGGTTAAAAATAAACTAATGTCAAACATAGAAGGTAAGCTTTTATATAGATAAACAATTGGATAATCTTGAATGCTTTTAATGAGCAATGTAAGTAAATCAAGGGAATTATCTGGAAAATATGGCTTTAGAATGTTTAATACAAACTTTTATTTTAAAATATCATAAGACCACTATAACGTTAGACAGTTGTCCAATAATCTATATCTATATATGCATATATATACACACAAGTGAATAGATGAACAAATGTGGTAGTAAGAAATGAAATCTTGCTAATTATGGTAAAGACTATTTATATCCCTAGAATCCCACTGATTTAACATCTTTCTGATGTGATGCTAGGGACCAGGTAGTAATCCCTTTACCATAGGTGGCCCAACGTCACCAAATACCACTGCCGCCAGAAACTATCTCCCTATATATGGCCACCAATTTATATCATTCCTTTTCGTCCTTCTTATCTTTCTCTTGTATTTCTGTTTGGCAAAACCTAGGTGACGTGAATTCAAGCTACTTGGGATTTATTGCACATAGGTAGTCTGAATCAATACTAAGTGAGCCAATCTGCAGTAATTGGCAGTAGGCCAAGTATCTGCCTCTGAAACCTCCGTAGACAGGCTTCTTCCTACTTAGCGTCTCCCATGTAGATGGAATCCTCACATACAGTATAACATTGCATTCTTTCAAGTAATCATATTACTTGAAATTAAGTATATTAACTCCTTAAGAGTGGAAATCCAGGTGTTATCAGTCACTATATTTATCCTTAGGCAATGTCTGTATCTTATCTATTAAAAACTGCTGTCTAACTCATAATCTGTGAACTAAATGACAGTCTTTACCAACAAGCCCTATATTAAACAGTAAGTGAAATGTAGCATGACATCACAAAATTGAATATAGTTATTTTGCCAGCAAACCTCAGAGACCATCAAGCGTTGTCTTGGGGACACAAAGTGTGTTTAGTTGACTTACGTTTTGAGAAGGCAACTTGATATACGCTAGACAACTAGACCCAACATAGAAGTGGGTAATGGAGATGAAAGACCCTAAATTTAATGAGGTATATATCCCACCTTCTAGGACAAAGATGTTTTACAGAGGCATCCTGTGTATCTTATGCTCTCTACCTAGCCAGTTCTATAAACATTATTTCATCTTTCAGTGGACCAGCATGATTTCTGAAAGTCTCTGAAAAAAATATAGTTTATATCAGGAGACCTATTTTGGCACAGAGGCAGAGCAATTAAGGTATTCTTCCTACACCGTTAGGTAAAATTAAACTTATTTTATTGTTATCTGAAAAAGCATTTGGCACTCAATAGCTGCAAAGCAGAATCCAGGGAACTGTTTTGATTTTCTCCAGCAAAGAGAACATAACTGGAATGGCAGCTACTACATTGGATATGTTGTTTGATTAAGACTATAATAGTTCATTGCCAGAATCTAAAGACCATCTGCTATCGGGACAGGACAAACTGGGGCAAAGTAATGGGGTAAGGATAGACACAGCCATCTCTGAGTCCTTTGTGCTTTTAGTTAGTGATGCTTATATTGGCAGTATTTTCAAGGATATGGTATTTCTTTCATAGTAGCAAAGATTTGGATGCAGTCCTACTTAAGATAACATTTTGAAAACAGACTGTAAGTAAATGTACACAAATGTATGAAGTGTGCATGAGCTAAATTTATTTCCCTGATCTAACTTTGTTCATAGAAATTATGAAAATGTTGACGTTTTTGAAGCATAGGACTTGGTTCTGAGTTTTGCTTGGTCATTAGTTCTTTGTGTAAGGCTGAGATGTACTTACTTTCTTTAATGGATTTGCAGGAATGAGAGTGTTGGGTTTGTAAAGGAGGGGTTATTTATCTCAGGTGAGGTAGCTAATGATTATTTCAGCAAAATAGAAACAGCATCATAAGAAAGAGAAGAACTAATTAGTCCTCAAGTGAATCTTAATCTTAGGGGACTTCTGGGTAGTCAGAAAACCTAACTTTTAATAAAGTTCTTCATTCTAATATTTGGAATTCCAAATTTCCTCAAATTATTTTTTCCAAATTCCTTTTACTAATTTTGTGAGGCTTTGAATGCAGTTAATGTAATTCAGTAACTCTTAAGACTAGACTGTTCAGAATCAGATTCTCAATTAAGTAAACTCTATAATTTTAAGATAAGAAATATTATGGAGCAGTCATTAAAGATGACAGTTTTCTGGCCAAATCTTGAGGAGAAATTTTAAACCTTAACATGTAATTTTCTTTTCTTTTTTGAAGTCCCATTTTATCTTTATTTTTAAAAATATGAAATAAATTAATCTAAACAAATTAAATGACAAATTATTTATAAATTATATAAATTATACTTAAATTATATGATTGTAATAAATGAAATGAATATGTTCAAATGAACAATTTTGCCTTTTTAAGGGCTTGCATGGTTTTTTGGCAATGCTTAATTCATCCCCTCACTGAGGATAATATTTATGATTTCTCATCCAAGCCATACTTCCTTGTATCATTGGATATCTGCCCATGGACATTTAGTCTGCAAAGCAATGGTAGGGGGCAGGGAATCTCCCAATGTTAGAGATAATAAAATTGTTAGTTTTCCAAATTAATACTTTAATTTTATTTTAAATTGCATAATCAAGTTTGCAAACATAATTAGCTGGTTAAATCAACTTTAAAAAATAAAATGAAGTTTAGAAATGCTCATTGAAGTTGTTTGTATTATTACTTTTTTTTTATTCCTAGTAGGAGTTAGCTTTTATCCTAGTTCATCTGTCAAGGGATAAGGTAACATTCATATCCTCATAACAGAAATACATTTTGCTCCAATTTAAGTGAGTTTAACCAATGAGAGAGAATGTCTAAGTTATTCTACACATGTATATGTATATGTGTCTAAATAATATATATTTGAGTAATATACACATGTGCATAATATACACATATAATACCTATATAGTTTATTAGATGTAAATAATGAACAATTTGTAGCAAGTTTAGTTGTAATAGTTTTCTACTGATATAAAAAGAACTTAGCTGTCTAGTATATATTTCACAAATGGGTGCTCTAAAATTTTTATTTAAAATGTGTGGATTGTATGTGAATAAATGGTTATAAATAAATGTACACATTCACATTCATGGTTTCAAATATTTCAGAATTATTTTTTGCCATTAGACCTTAATTTACTCATTCAATAAAATTATAAAAATTTAATTACATTGATATAAGTGGTTGAGGTTTTTTGTTTGTTTGTTTTCATAGGCATTTGCTTGCAGTAAGAGATTACAACCCAGAGACCCAGATTCATTCAGGTAGCAACCTAAAGAGTGCCCTAGGTAGAATGAAGAAAAGCAAGGCTTACAGGGAAAGGCTTGGGCTGCATGTGCTGTCCTCAGGCTGGTTCTTTTATGTAAATGAGTAGGGATTGCTTGAGTCCAATATGCAAATGCAGGACGCCTACCAGTTGGCAAAACAGGTTTATTTCTTCCCAAGTAATGGACATAGATAGACTGGTTGTCATAGGGAGGAGAAAAAAAGTCAGAAACAGCTGAAAAGTTCGAAAGTTCATGGGAAAAAAAAATGATGGGTAGAACATGTGTAAGACAAACTTCTTCATAATCTCCCAACTCCACTTTTTAGTTCTCTTAATATAAATTATTCCATTTTGGCAATGTCTTTTCACACTATATTTATTTTGTTATATTTTAATTTCTTAAATGTGTAGATTTGGAGATACTCCAGTCCATGTGTTGTTAGAAGAAAAGTTTCTGTCATAGTATAATTCATGTCCTAGTCTCCTTGCATCAACTACTATAAACTAAATGGCCTTTCCAATTCACACTCTTTAGCATTGGGAAAATTTCTTCATTTCACCAAAGTATAAATAGCAATTAGATTGAATTCAGTTACTTGGTTAGAAATTGCTCGGTGTTCCCATTTTAAGAGTCATTGCCTTTCTTTGTTGTTATACTTACTTGACCTTTAAATAATATGTTGGAATCTAAGAAATGCATGTGTGTTTAATTCATTCCTATACCATATCTGAAAGTTCCCATTTTCTTCTCTGGTATTTCCATTGAGTGTCAAGAATTGTACAATACACACTGATAATTTCTAAAAAAAGAGTAACTTTCAGTAAGATTCAGGGAAAATACTCCTGAATTCTAGTCCCCTACATATAAATTATTGATTTGAGTTATAAATAATTTTTGCTACACTCTTTTAAACAATTTTTTGTTGTTGCAGCACATGCGCATGTGTGTGTGTGTATAATCTCTCTAAGTGAGGCAGTAAGATAAACAGCCTAACACATTATATAAATGTGTTAAGCAAACAGCATTCGAAGGTTAGTAAAACTAGACTCTAGCTAGAGAAGTAGTGGTCATGGTCCTCAAGATCCCTATTTCTGGAATGAAACTGCCTGATTTTTAAATTCTGGTTTTAAACATTTACTACCTGCCTGAACTTGGGCACATTACTCAAAGTTTTTTTTTTTTTTTTTAAATCTCCTGGTCTCTAAAATGAAAGAAATAATAACAGTTGACTCACCAGTTTGTCATTAAGATTTAATGAGATAATCTGAATAAAACACATTATCTGGCACATAGTGAATGCCAGGGTGGTGGGTAAACATTCATATATGCTCTTTTTTATATTATTACAGATATTAGCTGTTTTTTAATAGAAGGTTCTTTTTAACAGTATTCAATAAAGACCTCACAATATTGTGTGATTTAGTTTAAAAGGTACTTGAAGATAACTATGTGACTATTTCTGTGATAAATGCCTGGAACACAGTGACTACAAAAGTTTTTGATAGGCTAATTTCCACTCACTGCCTCAATCTCAGGCTCTCATCCTGAGACCTGTTAGCTGCTCCAGAAATCCTTGATTCCCAGGTTGGACAAGAGCACCTTGTCTCACATTAGCTTCTTAACTATCTATTTTTTTCACTTTCAATCCTTGATGTCTCTTCAGCCTCTCTCAGAAGCCCATTCTCTTAGTTTTCTGCTTCTCTCAGCCCATTTTCTTCTACACGCTTCATATATGACTTTTCTGACTTTTGAGACAAATGCATTTCTATGACATCTTTCATATAGGACCTAACAAAGCATATAGTATGTGTAAAGAAGTGTGAGGGATTTTCCATTAAATAACCGCTGTATATAACGGATTCTTACTCACCTTCTTCTTTAGTGTCTCCCTGGTTCATATTTGCATCTAACAGGGTGTTCCATAAATTATTGTTAATAACCCTACAAGTGTTGTTTTAAATTTTTATATCACCTTTCAGTATGTGAAGTACTTTCACACATAACCAGCTATTTCTCCTGGAATCCATCTGAGTTTGTTGATGCACAGAGAATTGATAGCCAGTTTTACAAATTAGGCATATTAAAACTCAGTTTTACTGGATTACCTGAATTCTCAGTACAGATATAAAGAATATATACATAATTCTATTTCCTAATTAATCCTTTATCATGGGAATAATTAATAAGCAAATGCATGCCAAATAGTGGTATGTTCCCTAACATATGCAATTAATTTTATGACTTAGTGTATGTATTCACTACCATTACTATTACTATTTCTCTTATTGTAGAACGCAAACATTTTCTTGCATGATGGGTATACATGGCAGAACACTATACCATCATTTCTTACCTCATATCAACTGCTTATGATTAGGGACTCATCCTATCACATCATAATCTCTGTATATCAAGAGTCACAACAAACATAGGGACTCTATTTGCTATGGTTTCTTTGCTAGACTTCAAAAAATGTGTTAAATTATAAAAAATAAAAACAGGAAGATTGATCAATTAGACAGAGAGTAGAAAGTATATGCCTTTGTATTTCTAGGGGCACAATTGAAGAAGTGAGAGAAAAGTTGAATCTCATTCTATTTTTCTGTCCAGTGCATTAATTTTATATCCTGAAAAGATGAAATGGTATTAATAAACATCTCAGAACAAAGCAGTTAAAATGACTCTAAAATATTTTAAAGTTGTGTTTAAATGAAAAGGACCAACTATTGGAAATTAATAAAAGAGTTCTAAGAAAAAATCAGAATGATCATAGTCTTCGATTTAACAGTGTATTTGTCTATTAAAGGTTTTAGAAATCACGTTACAGAGGTAATTTTTTTTTTACTGTTGCAATTGGAACAGTAGAAACTATGGGATAGTAACTACTGAGCAAATGAACGCTTTGTTTTTAGCATAACAGGTCAGCTATGGGTGTTCATTCAGAACAGGACGGGCTGTGGCACAGAAAGGAGTAGAAACTGCACTCGTTGGGAGCCTCTGACAAATCATGAAAAGATGTGAAATCCTCTTAGATCCTCTGAGGAAAGGCCATAGGAAGTGAAGGCAGATGCTTTGAAAATGAATAGTACATTTTTTTGGAATTTTATGGTTTAAAAAATACTTCAAAAACAGTGAAAACTGAAATACTTTTCGAGTGAATTTTTGCTTGTCTGTTTTCATTAATTAAAATAAAATAATGTCAGACCATTTTAAGAAAACTTTAATTACTAGTTCTCTAATATTAGTTTTATATATGTAAGATATTTCAGAAGTGCTTTACATGATTTCAAGGCATGGTTTATTTTTATTGAGTTAAATGAGCCAGCCACTGTTTAAAAGTGTGACAGAATTTAAAGGACATTGTAGGTAGTATATCTAATTTTTGCATTTATAGATTAGGAAATCAATCCTTAGAATATTTCTCATATTCAGTATATACTTAATTCCATATATATTACTCTCCATTTCCACAGCTATCATCCTAGCAAAAATCATTAACTGCTGTACTGACATAGCCTCAAAATATTATAAATGGCTCTATACTCATATATTCAACCTAGATGATAGCTGCATGTGAAAACACAAACACACACACACACACAATAAGGCTTAATCAAAATGTTCAAATGTAAGTTTTATTTGGCTTTAACTTGGTTGGTGTTGAGTTGAACAGATTGGATTTGAAGATTATTAACTTCATGGCAGAATGCATATGGTTTTACTATTGCTTCTGCAATAAGTTACTATAAACTTAGTGTCTTAAAAAACACAAATGCATTACTTTACAGTTCTGGAAGTCAGAACTCTAAAATGAGCTACACTGTGCAATAATAACAATATTTTGGGGATGACACTCTTTTCCAAAGATTTGAGAGGTGAATACATTTTCTTGCATTTCCTAGTTTTTACAGGATACTCACATTCATGCCCCTTTTTATGTTCAAAGTCAGCAACAGTCAATGAATCAAGTCTATGTCTCATTGCATTTTTCTGCCACCCTCTTCCACCTTTTTATTTCATTGAATGCGCCATAGTGATCCAGAATATTCTATCTATTTGAGATCAGTTGGCAGCAGCCTTAATTCTACCTGCTACCTTAATTTTCCTTTGCCATGAAATGTAAATAGTCACAGGTTCCAAGGATTAGGAGGGGGAACATTGGGAGGTTATTCTGCTTATCACAGCATATATAATATCATTAAAACACAAGAGCCTCAAAATATGAAAATATGACATCATTAATCTCAATACCCTCTCCCCAGCTACCTCTATGACTTTATTCCATGCCTACTGACATTTCCTGCTTATTAAAATACAGCAAGAAATTAGGTTAAGGCTTTATATTGTGGTAGCAATTTAGAAATTAGCTGATAAGAATAGAGTGACAATAATATATGAAGTTAATGAAAATTTTTTGATATTCAAGTCAGACTTTTTAATCTAACTCCTAACCAGAAAGACAGATAAGAAAACTGTAAAGAACAGTGAAGTATCTGAGAAACATCTGAATATAGAAACAACTAAATTATATTCAATTAGCCAAAATAAAACAACCCAAAGATATATTAACCTCCATCTGCAACTGCGAACTCTATCAGTTAATCGTGAGTATGTTGTTTGTTTGAGTGTAGTCACTTACACTGATTTCTGACCCACTCTGCATACTATATTGGAAATTTTGCCAAGTAAATGCAAGTGATATGTTGCCAGTGATGTGACAAAGATGTTGGCAACATGCAAAAACACATGGACCTTTAATTTTTGTAAAGGTTCAGTTATAGTCACAGCAACTGGAACAAACAGGATTATAGTAGAAACACATGAATTCAGAAAGAAACAATCTACTGCACACCTCTAGTTCCTAGTTAATCTTTTTCACTAGCCATAGAATACTGTCAACTTAGTATATTGCATTTCTTATAAGCCTGCATATTTTAAGTCCTGAAATAAGAATGTGATTTTCCTTATGAAATTCTATACTAATTTTGTTTGACCACCTGGATGGAAACAGGAAGGATGTTGGGGAGCCATTCATGTTTTTTTACCTACATAGGACTCTTCCCAATCAGGAGAATTCCCTTTGACAATTATGGGACTGGGAAGTTCACACATATAACACAACACTTTCAACTATACAAAAAATGTAAAGGAAAAAAACTATGGAAATGACCTACAAGGCTTTCACCCTCAAGTTCTCCCTAACTTTACCTTTGCACTGTGAACCCTGCACTAACCTTATTTGCTTAATTTAGTTTGCTATTCCTTCCATAGTCCTGATTTTTGTGCTGATATCTATTCGAGCCACGTGTTTGTATTTTGTTTCTCCTTAAAATTCCTCAACATATACAGATAATTCTGCTTGATCTTCAATCTTCCTTGAGCACAGTGAGACCTCAGCCACACTTCTAATTATCTGTGCCCTTAAAGTGGCTGAAATCAGGACAGAGAAGAAAGAAGAAATCAGGAAGTGTGAAGGAAGAGACTAGCTTTATGCCCTTTGGGTTGCAAGTGGTGTGATGGAGGTTTATAAATTAATCAAACAAACTTCCAAATGCTTTTGACCATTCAATCACTCTTTTTCAAATGGTAGTATACTTATGACTGTCACCATCTATTTTAGCTTCAGAAACTCGTGAAACAGCAATCATAGCTACATTGCTTTCTGACTGAAGCCACAAGGTAGCGCACTATAACTTACATAAACTTGGTTCACAATAAAGAAGGAACTATCATAGTAACCGATAAATCCAGAGCATTTGCAGTCCCACTACTAAAATGTTATCTCTTAAATTCTTGCCTGGTGACAGAATAAAAACTGTGTGTGGGTTGCAGGGTGGGGGCGGGTGTTTCAGGGCAAGATTTGATCCAGATTTCTTTGTGTCAGTTTCAGTAAGTCAACTTAATCAGTATAGTAAACCCAGTCCGGGGCAGGAAGAACAGTTACTAGTCAATGCCTCATCTGTTTTTCCCCACAGCAGTATGTTTATCTTAAAGAAATGTCCCAAAGAAGAGTAAAGTTCCCTTGTGGCAACTAGGTTCATTGGGAAAGAAAACAACCAACCAACCAAAAAACACACAGAAAAATACCCAAGGGGGAAAAAAAAGAAAAGAAAACAAACCCCTCTGGGATATTCATTCTTGCCTTTCAGTTAGACTCACCAGATGTACCCTTTAAAATGGGACAGAATACAGTGGTACGGTCCCATTTAAAAGGGTACATCTGGTCAGCCTGCTTTCATGTGATATACTGTAAGTGTGATAGACTGAAGGGGAGATTAAGCAGTAAGATTTCCAGTTGTTGCATTTGTTTTTTACATACATTACACGCTCTGCCCCTTCATTTCCTAAACAAACCATCCGAAGTTATAATAATTGGCCTGGTTACTGCCATAGCAGTCATAAACTTCCCACCTTTTTCATGCAATGTAGATGTGTGTCTGTAATTTGACCTAAACTTAGGCAAGAATCTCCTTCATATTTAGGATAATGTTTTGTTCCGTTTGATAAAATGAGGTGGACCTGAGATGACAACCACATTATCAAGAAAGACCTCCAACCGCGAATTAGCATAGCCAGAATAATGTGTTTTCAACATCTGTGTTGAATCTTCCCTCTAGTGATTTGCCATGTCCACCCCCCCAAACTCTTTCTCATTAGAAGGCAATGAATTAAAGGAGAGTTTATTGTCTGGTTGAGCACAATTTGATTAACAAGTTTACTAGCTATTTCAGTGACCTGCTCTCAAATCCTAATAATTGGTCTGTAAGATCCTCATACTTGCTTTACCAAAAAGTCATGTCTTTTTCAGCATCCAATTATTGTCACAAAAACTGTGAAGGACTGTGAAAGGTCTGAAAGTTACCTACTTGCAAGCTAACAATAGAGCCTGCCACAGTTTCAGGAATACTGGTAGTAGAGAGAAATCTCCAGGGTCAGAGATGAAATTCAGTTTATTATTCACCATGTTCAAATAGCAATAAGAAGAGTATCAACATTTTAAGCCTGCAGTTTTCTCAGCCCAAATTCCCAGATGGCTATAAGAAGTGAGTCAAAATGATACCTGCAAACACTCAGCTGTGCTACGGGAGAAGGAGCCTGAGCTCAAGGAACTTGAATCTTTTATAATGGGTCATGTGCATGTCTGTCTTTTCCTCTGGTGGGACACATTACCTTTATTGTACTGGACAATAAGCATGCCTGCCATTTGGTCTGAAGGGAGATACTCTCTTTTTCCTCCAAGGCCATTTGCTCTAAAAACATCTCTGAAATTTTAATCTGGACAATGAGTCCTTCTTTTATATAATACGAAGAAACATAAGAATCCTATGGAGATTTCTGTTCCCATGGACTTACACATATAAAAATCACAGAGCATGAAGAATCCTCACAGGTAATGAAAATGAGACACTGTGAATGTAGTAGTGGTTACCTGAATATGTATACTTGTTAACAATTATGATAGTACTCTTAAAATGGATGAATGTTATTCTATGCAAATTATACCTTGGGAGTTATATTTAAAAACCATCTAGTAAGTGAGCTTCAGAAATTCATGTAATAAAGCTTTGGATTGAGAACTCAGAACAACAGAATTCAAGTATCACCATTACAAATGTGCACAGTATTGACTTAAGTGTTTAGTAAAAGTGCACATTGAATATCCCTAAAGGTAGAAGCTTTAACAATTCATCTATTAAATTTAAATCTAAATGATCTGGTACTTCCAATACTTCTGTGATTTTTTAGACTCTGCTTCATGACTTTCACATATGACGACTCCCTTTCCATCTCTCATCTCCACTTACATAATTTATGTTCATCATGTAGGATGCAGGTTACATAGTACTTTACTGTCGAAGAAACTTACAAAACTGTTGCACCTCACTTAAGGCTACCTTAGGTAAAATCTCAGACAACATTGCATATCTCCTCTGCATCACTTATTCTAATGGCAATTAATTTTTTTTATTGCTGTTGCTGTTTTAATTTTCTCCATCTAAAATTGATCCTGGATCATACTAAGGACTCAACTAACAGTTTCAAAATAATAATGTGATGCTAAAATATATGCACACTTTTAATCCTTTCTTAATTGACAATTTTGCCCTTTTTATCATCATTTCTCCTAGGAAAGTAAGGAACCTCTTATGGCTATGTCTCCATAACCCTTATTTTGCAGGACTGACTTACTTTGAATGACCTGCTAAAAGTTCATGTCTTAGTAAGAAGTCCCATTTATATCAGAACATAGAAACTTGAAGACATTTATGAAGTCATTTTCTCAAACGGGAAACAAAAATTCTCTCCCAGTGATGACTTTATTCATGTTGGCTTCTAAATAATGTATTTATGGCATGACATTTCCATGTCAAAAGAACATTATAGTCATTGTCTGCATAATCTCTCAGATTCTTCATGGAATATTACCATTACCTAATGCATGAATACCTTACATGTAAAGGTAGATGTTAATGAAACTTAGTTTCTATATAAAAAAGATATCTTGGACACCTGACGATGTAAGCCTATCTAGAATATATAATGTATAAATAGCTTTTTAACAAGTAATTAAACAACTCTTACAGGCGTAATAAAATATATCAGATAAAATCTTAGGCTGATTTTTAAATTTCCTTTCTAAAATTTTAGAAAATATTTTGAAAAGTTATATTCTTATGGCACTGACAGACAATATCATACTTGTTCTAGTAGTTGAGGCATTGCAATAATAGTCATGTAATTTAAAACAATTAGATTTATTTTATCACTTTTTTATTACATCATTGTCTTGGTGGTTCTTCTTGGTAAATCACTTACTCTTAACAGTTAATTTCTACTGATGGTTTATTGAACAACAAAAATATTTTCTGTCAGTATGAACCAGTAGATTGATAACATTCTATTTTAAATGGCTGCTGCTTAATACTTAACAAATGACAAAAATTGTGTACATTTTACAGCCATTTTTATTAACTAATCCTAAAATGTAAGCTATGTATGATTATAATTAGAAATATTTTTCATTTAAATGCATTTTAATTAATTCCATATTAGAGAGTAGGGAATTTGAAAAAAATAATAAAACAGAATTAAGAAGGAAAATGAATACAACTTAAAATTTTACATTTTAGTTTATAGTTTACTTTAATTTTTTTTTCATTACAAATATGAGTTGAATGCCAAGTTGTTCATTGTGGTTATAGAGTGGTGAAGTTATATGACATAACCTCTGCCTGCCCTAAAACAGCTTATTAATATTTTTCACAGATATTAATAAATAATAAATATGATAATAAGTAAAAATGTAATTTGAGAAAATTAAAATAATGGATATATTTTAGTTATGTCGATATATTTCTTCTCTTACCCACTCTGTTATTGATCAAATCAACAAATATGACTTCGAAATGTATATGGCAGGTAATATGTCAGGAAATGAATATACAGAGGGTGCTATAAAAGTATATACCACATTTTAAGAAAGGAAAAAACTGTATTGAAATTGTAATACTTAATATATACCAATAATAAAAGGTGTATACAAGTCACATTTGACTTCTGGAATTATAGGATGTACTCAAACTGGTTACCATCAGTATTTATGTAATACATAGATAATATCTCTTCATATGTATATATATTTATTTGGAACCCCCAGTATATTGATGAGAAAAGTGCAGAAATATTGTTTTGACTCAGTTAACATTGAAGTACTTGGGGGTATAAAGTTAATCAAAGAAATATATAAATACAATTCATGATATATTCAATGAATTGTTAAACAAAATAATTTTTTAAAAAGTATTTTCCTGGGGGTTCCCTGGTGGTGTAGTGGCTAGGTTTCAGTGCTCTCAACAACGTGGTCTGGGTTCAATTCCCAATTAAGGAAATACCAAAGAACAAAAAAAAACATTTTTCTTATGAATTTGGTTGTCTAGTAAGGAGACCTAAATAACGAGGTGATAGCAGCCATTTCCCATTAAAAAAAAAAATCATGTGTACTCTTGAGTGTTTCAGATATGGGGAGAGCAGATAAAAAATAATACCATTGCTTTAGAAGGGATTGAAATAAGACTCTACGTTTTTACCTTTTTTTTTTTTTTTTTTTGTATGTGGGTAGCTCTCTAGATGGGAATTGAACCCAGGCCGCAGCGCTGATAGCACCAGAGCCTTAAGCCACTACACCACCAGGGAACTCCCAAGACTCTACGTTTTTAAAGCACATATTAAGGTAGTCTAATTTATAGTTTGAAATAGATTATATTTTTGCCATGTGGAGAGTAGTTTGGAGGATGGAACAACAAAAAAGGGAAGAGACTCCTAAGCTCATATATATATGTATAAATTATAGCATAGGTATTGGAATTATATTGTTTGATGATTTGAAAATATGTATTCACTCATGCAATCAGAACCACAATGAAGATATGGAATATACCCATCGCCTCAAAATATTCCTTGTGTCCTTTTGCAAGCAACCCTCAATCCCATCCCCAACCTTAACTGCCTATGATCTCTGTTTTCTATCACTATAAATAAATTCATGTGCTAAAATTTCTTATAAATAGAAGTATACAGTAAGTATTCTTGTTTCTGACTCTTTTCACTCAGAATAATGTTTTTGAGATCCAGCTCTTTAGTTGTTTGCATCTGCAGATGGTTCCTTTTTATTGCTGAGTAATATTCAATTTGATGCTTATACTTACTTTAAGGATGTTTTCATTTACGCTTGTTTGATTTCATTCCATTTGATTTTATTTTAAGATTACTATTATTTTTTAAACCTTGGTGTTTTTAAACAACGCCAATGTATCGTTTCACTGTTCTATCAGTCAGAAGTCCAATTTGGCTTGATTAATTTCTCTGTTCAGTGGTTCATGGGCTGGCTGGGTTGGTAGAGAGGCTCTGGGAAATACTCCCTTCCAAGCTCACTTAGGTGGTTGGCAAAGTCTGGTTCTCTGAGGCTCCCTACTCCCTCGCTAACCGTCAGCTAATGACTTCCCTTAGCTCTAGAAAACTTTAGTTCTTACACAGGGACTTCTGTTTCAGATTCAGTAATAATGAATCAATCCTTTCCACACATGGAATCTTTGTGGTAATTGCTTTCTGCCATATGTCTTATGACTTCAGTGTAAGAAAGCTATCTGCCTTTACGAGTTTGTGTGATTAGATTGGGCTCACCTGGGTTATCCAGGGTTATCTCTATTGTTAAATGTCTATAACTTTTTTTTCCCAGTGACATAGAATGTAATAGTTAGGATTGAATAGAATACAAAATATCAACATACTGAAGGTAATAGGGGAAAGTATTATTCCTTGAAACATTTTTAAAATTTAATGTTTTTCCACATACCTATCACCCAGCTTTAATAACTATCCACATTGAGCATTTCTGAAATTGGGATACATTTACAGTCATTGGGCATATTTGATGTGATGTTTCTTTCCCCCACCAAACCCATGATTATATCAATCAGGTGTTTGACAGTGAGTTAAAGATGAACAGGTTGATTCAAATGAACAAGAAAGGAAACCAGGAATAAATGTCTATAACTTTGAATCTGCAAAGTCCATTTGTCCATGTAACATATGTATTCACAAGCATCAGGGATTAGGGCATGGACAATTCTGGAAGCCATTATTGGATCTACCACAACAGCCTTGTCTGTGCCATTTAGTGTATGATAATAGAGCTTAATGAGTCTTTCTTGAAGTACTCATCACTTTATACCTTAGATGCTATTATATGTATAATGAATTAGGATGAGCACCTTGAAATGGTCTGAATTGCATATAACAATTGCCATATATTTTCTTTCTTGGAAGATTAAAGAATTAGGGATGTGGCTGTTTTTTAATTTTTAATAGAAGCAAAATTTCTTCTTTTTTCACATATTTATTTTAACTAAACCATGTTTCTATAACTTGTAAATTTTAAGTTAAAATTTTATGACTACTGATCTTTTATTTAAGTATTTAGCTAAAAAAGCAGATGTTTAATTGCTAAATATGTTTTAAAAATTAATTAAGTTATTAATAATTAATGCTTATTTTCTACTGTAGTAGAAAATAAAAAATGCATTTGGGATAATCAGTGATATTGGACCTTCTTTTCTAAATACATGGAAGAGATTTCTAAGGAGTGGGTTCTGTTCTTTATATAAATAGGTCCTTCATCTCCACGCTTAGTTCTATCTCACTTAGAGAACAATTAACTGTTCATATTTTTTAAATAGTCTCTTTATTTCCATTTTTTCTCAAATAAAACATACCCGTTTTACCAATCCTAAATAATTGCAGTAGGTAGGACAATGCCACGATTTACCGCCCACCCACCCCCAAAAGATGCCCATGTTCTGCCTCCCAGAATTTGTGAATATATTATTTTACATGGGAGAGAATTAAGCTCACAGATGGAATTGAGATTTCTAATTTCTAAAATAATATAATCTTCCTAGATTATTCTGGTAAACTCAACGTCATCATAAAGGTCCTTAACTGTAGAAATAATGGCACAGGTGACATTTAGTTGTTATAAATTCTTTATTGATGTTTTCCTATCAAGCTCTTGTACTATTATCCCATGTCTATGCAAGTCTCTTCAGTTTGCACACAAATTTCCTTGTTTAATTATTTGCCTTATTGATTCATTTCATCTTTTCTCTTGATTTTTTATTAAAGTGCAGGTTGTATTTGATAATTCATTAGAAATGTGTGAATTGTGCTTTATTTTTAAAAGAATTACTTCTTGTTTAACAAACTGTGTAGCCCTAATTTCCATTCTTTTTTTTTTTTTTTTTGGGGTAGTTCCCTGGCTGGGAATCAAACCCAGTCTGCCACATTGAAAGTGCCAATGCCTAGCCACTACACCACCAGGGATCTCCCTCAATTTCCATTCTTAGCTGAGGTGTACTGACTTACTGAAAACACTTTTTCTGTGTCAGTTACCCTCCCTTTCATAATTTCATAGTTAGTGTTCCAAGCTCATAATTTCTTGCTTACTGAGATAGCCTCCTAATGGTTGTTCTCTTCCATCCCAAACCTCCTCATATACAGAAGAATTTTTGGGAAGAGAAGATCATGTTATATGTTATTGCTCTTAAAATAAGTTTCAACTGTTTACATGACATTTATTTTCTTATACCTTACTTTGCAGCACCCTCACACCAAGTTCATATACTTTTTTCTTTTCACAGTTTTTAAATAAACAAAGTTCCTGGGACAAAAATTTTGAATATTTTCTAAAATTTTACAAAACCAAAAATAGCAAACTTTAAGAACCCATTAATATTTATACAATAACCCATTCTTTCTTAGGGTAAAATCTGACTTTTCTAAATCTGATACCTATGTTAAAAATATATATCTCTTTTACCTGATAACTTTCTTTTCAGTTAAAATCTTTGTGTCTTTTAGATGAAAGATTTTACCTACCACAACAAATATTCATCTTTGAGTGAATAGTTGCTGTATATGAAATATTTCTGCCTTCGTGGCTGGATTTATTCACCCAGGAAGATGTATGAACATTTAGGTACTGCCTTGATTGACCAGTGATTTTCCAAGATAGAAATGAAATGACCTTGGTTTCTTCCTCTGATACTAACCATCAATGTCATTAGGAATGTGAGTGAGTGGGTAGTTTATGATGTCTACCCAACGTATCTTCTTTTATGTCTCAACATTCTATAACTGTAATTTATTGTTGGAGTTTAAATTTCACCAAGCTTCTAGATAACTCTTATAAATTCTGAATGAGTTAGTTTCCCAGCAGTTATTCCTTGAGGAATTCCCTGCTCTTTACTTGATTGCCATATAAGCATGCTACACTGAAAGACCTGTGTCTGCTTTTGAAAAGTTATAAAAAATTATTCTTACATTGAATTTCTCCTGACAGTTCAGGGTCTCCTCTGATGATAACTAATCTATCCACTAGTACATGAAGAAGATTATTACAGGACTCACTTATGTTTCAATGTGCAATAGGATGATGAGTAACTTCGTATTCTCATTGTCTGATACGTTGCAACTCACTCACTCAAAAATCACATTTCACTCCACTATAAATTATTCTTTACACATTGCTTTTTTCTGCCTCATATTTCTTTCTACCTTTTACTCAATAAAGTTTATTCATAATCCTTTTCATATTGCTTATATCAAAGACATGATTTTACATTTTTATATATTTCTCTCTAAAACAATGATATATTTTATTGATTTCAAATATTTCTGAACTTAAGTATATTTTATACTTTGTACTTTGAATTAATGATACTATTTAAATTCACTTTAAATTTTTAAAAAATTATTTTAAAAGTCAATATTGTATTATCTTCTAATTACAAATTTTAAATAAAATATTATTCCATCTTCACTAAATTAAAGTTTTGAAGGTACAATAATGCATCATAATTATTGTGGGGTTTTTTTCTTATTTTTAAGTCAAATTCCTAAATATTTTAAAGTTAAATAATATAAATTATATATCATAGCCATATATCAGGTTTTAAAATAAATTGTTTTCTTGGTATGACAGAAGAAATCAGACTAAACTTAAAGTGTTTAGACAAATACATTCATTCCCAAAATGTGTTTACAAATCTCACATGGAGAACGCTTTACCAGTAACTAATTTTAGAGATGATATTTTAGATTTCTTTCTTTGATTTATTTTTTTCTTAGTTCCAGAGACTCAAGATTTGTTGTGGATTTGTGGGTGATGATCTGATAGGATGGGGGATTCTCTACCATGAACAAAGGGGTATAGTAGCGAATAAAAATTTTAAAAACTTAAAGTAATACAATACTGATAAGTTCATGACATAATAATACTATAATATAAAATTGGCATCTACTTACTCCCATTGATACTTATGGCCAATCATCCTTTAGCTGATATCATTTGATCCAGGAAGACTCTTTGAGATGTTCTAGTTTTGACATGAAATAAGAGGACCACTATTAATATTAATTTAATATTAATAATAATTATAATATTAATAATAGTTATAAATTTTATTTAGCACTCACTGTGTGCCATCTTATCATTTAAAGCATTTATCTTAAACTAGCATATCTAGCCTTCAAATCACTTTTGGATTTTGAATATTATTACTCTTTTAGAAGTAAATAAAACAAACAAACAAACATGAACTACAGAATTTAGTTACCTTGTCAGATTAGGCAGATCTTCATTCACCCACAGGCAATCTTATGTTATTGGGGACTTTCTATGTGTCTTTAAAAACTATCTCTCTTAGTACTTTTTTGGAATGTGTTGGGAAATACATTCTCTCATTTAATCTCTGCTTGGCCACACAATAATGTAGTGACTGTACGTTATTCCTTACTAAGGGGAGAGGTCAACATCCTTCCTGTGTGAAATAGAAGGGTGTGTGTAGGCAGATAGGCATATTGCTCTTTGTCAGCTGCCCGGAGAGATCTATCAGTGATGGGGGACCAAAATCCGCTATTGAAGCTCGTTTTGCTGTTTCTTCTTTATGTGAGTAAATTGTTGCTCTATCCAGGGTTTAAGTGCATTGTGTTTTCTTTGGCAACATTGACACCAAGATACAATGGGCAGAAGTTTTTGGAGTCCTGCCTTGGATTAGTAAGTGGTGCACAGTATTCTGCTCACCTGGACTTAGTGACTGGTACATGTACTCTGGTCAATAGAGCATACACATGGCTTACGGAGAGGAGGTAAGAATTTCTGTATAGCAATCTAGAGGAGTCATGAAAGCAAAGTTCTCTAAAATTTGAATGTTTACATTTGAATGTTCAACATTAATAATGGTACCTCTGCCTTGAGTTTGTCTCAAGTCAGGTGCACTGGAATAGAAGAACGCTCCACAAAAACATTTACCTTGAAGGGTAAGAAAGTCTTGTCTGGTAATGTTGCGTGAATTATAGGACTTAAATACACTAGCCTGGATATCCATAGTGATCCAATAAATGTACAAAGATTTTACGTTTTGATAAAAGGTTAGAATTGTGATTGCAAATTATGGAGTATTACTGTTGGGTTTTTAAATATGGAGCATGTTTGACTGAGCTTGACATTGATTAAACAGAGTCTCCTTGTTTTAAGAACTATTGTGATTTATACAGAAATATATAATGATAATGAGTAGGCTGAACAGATGTAATCTTTGAAACGGGACAGAAAACAACAATATTGTCCATTTCAAACAATGTGTATGGTCAGTCTTAAATTTATCCCAGTGAGACTAGGGTGACCATATTTACCATTTGAAATGAGACTGTACTGTTTTCCGTCCCATTTAAACCAGTATGTCTGGTCAGCCTAATAATGAGACTAGAATAGAAGCTTATAAGAATACAATAGGTGACGCCAGGTCAAATTTCTTCTGAAACACAATGCACCAACATAGTAATCATGGTGATACTGAAAGTATGCCTCCTTATAGGATTAATTAGAACTTCTCATTCTTTTTCCATGAAGCATTTGAATTCAGAATGGATCCCACTGGAATAAGTAAGCATCTGGAATTCAAAGAACACCACTTATCCATAATAAGGATGTAACACAAATGAGCAATAAACCTTTGTCTTTTTATAGTTCATACTTACAGTATTAAGCCTCTGGCCCAATTAATTTTGCATGAACCACAGGCATCACAGACTCAACAAACCCCAAACTAAACCCGCTTCTCCCCTATTTGCCCTATTTCAGTGAATTGTACCAGCATCTAATTAGTTGCCCAATTCAGAAATCAAAATTTCATGTTTGACTCTCCTTTTACCTACTCCTATACCCAATCACTCACTAAATTCTATGATACTAATATTTTAATTTCTCTCTATCTTCACTGACAATACACCATTTTTGTCATTTGTTGTCATTGTGTTTGGTTTTGACACACTACCAAATCACACCAAGAATTGTCTTGTGTAGTAAAAATTTATTCAGGTCAATCCCCTGATTTGACATTTCAGTGACTCTACATTATTCTCTTACTTTATTTTACATAACATATAAGTCCTTGCAAGAATTTCCTTTGTTTTTTTCAACATCATTCTTCCTCATTTCCTACTTCTTGCACCCTTTGTTCAGCCACACAGAGCAGCTTTTATCTCCCAGCACTCGTGTGTCCTCTTTCTCAATCCTAAACCATTCAGCCCAACATAGACTAGATGCCTATCCCATGCTTTTTGAAGCCTATGGTACAAGTAGTATCATCTACACTCTGTTGTTTTTTCTTCATTGTAACTGTTCAATGTGGTTTATGTCTCTTGGCAGCAGCTTTTTCTGATTGTCTACTTCATCACTGTGGTCTTAACACCGAACATATATACAGGCTTTGGATAACAATATGTTTTATGGTAAAGGAAATGGCTAACTAATTACTGAGTCAAATCTATTTTTTTCTACTCAAAACTTCAATTCTCTACCTTGCATCATATTAAATTGTGGCTCTTATTTTACCTCTAAGAACCATCATTGCATCATTCTGTTTCTCTAGTAAGATAATTCTTGTTCATGTTTTTTCTTGGTGCCTGTCTTGCTAAATAGCATCAAAATTCTTTCTGCTGCTATGGGAATAGGAGAGGATCTTGAAGCTCCCTCTGAAAAGACTTGTTATTTCCTGGTCAGAATACAGGATGGATTATGTCCCTGGGTTTGTATTACCATGGTATTTCCAATGTGCTTTTCCTATAAACAAGACTAACGGTCATTACTGTTTAATAACTCAGTGCCTTGTATTGCATGAGCTCTACTTGATTTTAACTAAGATACATGCAGTCTTTATTATTATTAAGAGAAATAGCATAATTTGATTTCCCAAATATAGAACATTTTATTGCAAAGTTCAGAAGGTTCTGTTAGACTAGCATCAGAATCTTATTACTTTGCTTTGACCATTATTGTATCTTAAACAAAATTATTGATTTGAATTCATTCTTGAGGGAGAAAAATCTGTTTTCTACAAAATACATTGTGCATGGGATTTTAAAAAACACATTTATTTATGTTTTTAAATAGCATGACTTTCATGTTCAAGTATACGACAGGGATTTGGCTAATTCTTTAGCATTTTAACTAAGTCTATGGAGAGGATCAGAAATGAAAATCCAAAATAAATGTGTTAGCAAACTAAAATTACATCCATTATAAAGGGGCTATAAAACTTCAAATTTGACTCCATTGCTTTCAAGTGTATTTTTAGAATATTAAAACAAAAATGATCCTAGGGCTAAAGGACCCAGAAGATATGTTTCCTCTGACTTGCTGGGCTCATCTCTTTCTCAGTTTAAGTCCGCAGTTGGGACTCTGAATACCATGGTTTCTAGTAAGCCAGTGCTCACTCTCAGCTGTCCCTACTTCCACGGTGGACAAAGAATGCTTGATCCATGCTGCAGGGAAAATTAGGAGAATTATCTTGCAGGGAAAATTCACCAAGCTGCACTTCAAATCATGTTTTAAGATGCTTGTCATGTAACCCCAGCCCTCCATCAAATAAACATCTCAGTGCTTCCAGCTTAGCTTATGTGTACAGCTATATCTTCTGGGTATTGTTTTGTTCTATTGTAAAGAGATTGCAAAAAGCACTACTGTCTTTTCTATACAGTTGGAAAAATAAACTAATAGTAAGGTTACTTCTATTAAATGAAAAGAAGAATAAAATAAAAACTTTAATCTGTCTATCTTGTCTCCACACTTTCTCTTTAAGTTGTCTCATGGCATTGGGTTACAAAAAGCTAAAAGGAACAGACATAAGAAACACAGGTGTTTGGCTAAAGAAAATCATGTGGAATTAAAATCAAAATTGAAAAAAAGTCAATGTATATTTATTATTAATTTAATTTTGCATTGGTGATACAAAAATAAGATATGAACATAGGAGTACAAGAAGGCAAATAAGAATGGTGATTTCTAAATAACAAAAATCAAGAGAACCATGACTTCTACACAGAATATTTTTATCATTTCTGTGTAAGCAAATAAACTTTAAACTCTTTTTTTATAGCTGCATATGTGTTTCTAAAAGTCAAAAATGGCTATTATATGCAAATGGAATAACTGTCATTTTATATGACTAAAAGAGTGACTGACAACAATAAACCATTTGCTACTTTAAAAAATAATTCATACAGAGACAAAGGAATGGTTACCAGTAGGGAGGGGGTGGGAGTGGGTGAAAAGGAGAAGGGGAAAGTTGTCAATACTGTAGTGATAAGTTTGCAAGATGACCAGTGATTATTAGAATCACTGTGTTGATCACATTGAAAGGTTTGAAAATGCTGAATCACTGTATTGTATATATGAAGCTAATATAACCAATATAAGATTGTACACCAATTATACTTATATATTGAAATAAAAAATAAATTTAAAAATAATAATTCATTATCTTTTTTAGTGTTTTTATAAATTTTATAATGTTTCGATAGGTGATTCAATTAACAAGATATATATAGGTTGCTAGATAAAATATAGTCAAATTGAATTTTAAATAAAATAAAAATATTTTTCTTATTTTATGAAATTCACAGAACATAAAGTTAACCATTTTAAAGCATACAATTCAGTGACATTAGATGCATTAATAATATTTTGCAACCTACGTAAATAAAGTTTTAAAACATCTTCATCACTTTACAAGGACATCTTGTGCCTATTAAGTGATTACTCTCCACTTCTCCCTCCCCCGATCTCTGGCAACTACTAATTTGCTTTCTAACTGTTATTATCTGTTACTGGTATGTCACAAAAATGGAATTAAATAAACCTGCGTCCTTTCGTGTTAGGATCCTTTCACTTAACATGTTTCACAATTTATCTTCAGTGTAGCATGTGTCAGTATTTCATTGCTTTTTGTGGCTGAAAAATATTCCATTGTATGCATAAATCAGAATTTATTCACTTATCTATTGATAAACTTTAGACTGTTTCTATTGTTTGGTATGTTGTGAATACTGTTATTATAAACGTGTGTACATGCATTTACTTGAGAACCTGTTTTCCATTATTCTCATTATGTACCTAAGACTGGAATTATAGGGTTATATGGTCATTCTAAATTTAACTTTTTGAATAAGTGCTAAACTGCTTTCCACAAATTTGTGCCATTTTACTTTCTCACTAACAATATAGAAGCATTCCAATTTTTCCATATCTTTGCCAACACTTGTAATTTTCTGTGTTTTTGTTGTAGTTATAGTGACCAACCTAATGGATATGAAGTTGTATTTCATTGTGGTTGTGATTTGCATTTCCCTAATGATTAATAATGTGTAGCATCTTTTCTTGTTCTATTCTCTATTTGTACTTGTCTATTGTTTTTGGAGAAATGCATATTCAAGTCTTTGCTCATTTTTAAATTGTATTCTTTATCTTTTTGTGGTTGAGTTGTAACTGTTCTTTATAGATTCCAGGTACTGGGCCCTAAAATATTCTCTCAAATTCAGTAGGTTGTTTTGTACTTTCTTTTCTTTTTAATTATTCTTTTCAGCTACAGTTAACATTTGCTATTACTTTATTTTCTTTTCAGGTGTACAGTAAAATGCTTAGACATTATGTAATTTATGCAGTGATCACCTGATTAGTCTAGAACACCATAGCACTATACAAAGTTGCTACATTATTGACTATATTCTCTATGCTATATTTTACATCCCATGACCTTTCTATAACTATCAATTTGTATTTCTTAATTCCTTAATTTTTTTCACCCAGCTTCCCAAATCCCGTCCCCTCTGGTAACCACCAATTTGTTCTCTGTATCTATGAGTCTGTTTTTATTTTGTTTGTTTGTTTTCTTCTTTAGAGTTCACTTATTCATGAGATCATGTGGTATTTATCGTTCTGTATCTCACTTATTTCACTTAGCATAATACCTTCTAGGTCTATCATGTTGTTGCAAATGGTATGATTTCATTATTTTTTATGGCCAAGTACTGTTTCATAGTATATGAGGGCTGTCCAGAAAAAAAAAAACAGCCATGAATGCCTCTATTTTTCATGTTATATGTCTGGATACTTTCTGGACAGCCCTTGTATATGTACCACTTCTTCTTTATCTAATCTTCTATCGATAGGCAGTTGGATTGCTTCCATATCTTGGCTATTGTAAATAATGCTTCAGTGAACATAGTGGTGCATATGTAATTTCAAATTAGCGTTTTGGATTTCTTCAGATAAATATGCAGAATTAAAATTGCTGAATCATAAAGTAGTTCTATTTTTAATTTTTTGAGAAACCTCTAAATCATTTTCCACAACACCTGCACCATTTGCAATCCCACCAACAATGCATAAGGGAGGGTTCCCTTTTCTCTGTATCCTTTCCAACAACTTGTTTGTTGCTTTATTGATGATAGCCATCCTGACAGGTGTGAGATGATTTTTTCATTGTGGTTTTAAATTGTATTTCTCTGATCATTAATTATGTTGAACATCTTTTCATATGCTTATTGGCCATGTGTATGTACTCTTTGCATACACATGTCTATTCAGGTCTTCTGCCCATTTTTAATTGAATTGTTTGTTTATTTGGTGTTGAGTTATAAGAGTATGAATTTATTATAAATTTTGAATATTAACCCCTTATCAGATGTATCATTGGTGAATATCTTCTCCCATTTTATAGGCTGTCTTTTCATTTTTTTTTTTGATGTTTTCATTTGTTGTGCAAAATCTTTTTAGTTTGACATAGTCCCACTTTGTATTTTCTTGATATTATCCTGTTATGCTCATAATTTTTTTGATTAAGTCTAATTTATTTATTTTTCTTTTGTTATTCATGATTTTAGTGTCATAGCTAAGAACCCAACGCAAAATCCAATGTCATGAAGATTTATTTCTGTTTTGTTCTAGAGGTTTATATTTCACTTTTATGTTTAGGAAGCTGATCCATTTTAGTTCATTTCTGTATCTTATGGTAAACTGTAATATGTAGGGATCTGTCTTCATTCTTTTACCTGTGGTTATTCAGTTGTCCTAGCAGCAATTATTGAAATGACTATTCTTTATCCCATTAAAATGTCCTTACACTCTTGTAAAACTTAGTTGACCATTGATATTTTAGTAAATTTATGGAGTCTCAATTTTATTTCATTGGTTTAAATGCCTATTATATGCCATTTACCACCATGGTGATGTGCCTCCCATCCCCACCTTTGCCTGCAGAAGCAACAGTCAACCTTTTGGCATCAAATTGATGACCCCCAACTTCAGGAGCTGAGGAGGTGTTGACTTCATTTGCTGAATCTACATCATTTGGGGCTTGGTGGCAGTGGCAGTCCTGTGGCCTTTGAGATACTCTTAAAGTAATTCTTCCTTTTTCCTGAAAAATGTAACTTATTTTCAGTTTTATTGTTCAAAGCAAGCAGTGGGAGCTTTTCTTATAGGTGAGTATAAAGGCATAGGAAGATTAATTTCAAGGAAGGGATTTAGACATTAAGTCAAATATCTAGTCCAGACTTGACAAGGTCTTGTCTAAGGAATAGTAATGGAAATGCTGAGATTTAGGAAATATGTTTGAAAGTTGTAAAATTTTAAGAAATAAGTAGGAATTTTAGAATTATTAAAGAAAATAATTATCTTCTGTAATGTATAATCAAATAGCAGGTGCTCAAATACTTTCTACTGTTATGTCTAACAAATTAAACTGCTCGATAGGTGCAAATTTTATAATTGCCCAAAATCTTGCTAGATTTTAAAAAATCTGAATATTCACATAGAACTCAGACTAGAAAAACATACATTAATATTATCTTTTGATTTCAATTTTTTTCAGTAAATTGGCTTTTGCATGTACCTATGTAGTTACCATTGCCAATATTATTAGTTTTGCTTTAACTCCTCTTTTTTTAAATAATTTATAAGGCAAATGGATAAAACACTATTATAAATTTATGTTAATGATATAAGATATAAAACTGTGATTTTTTTTTATAGCATAAAGGAGGAGGGATTGAGATGTATAGGAGGAAAGTTTCCAAATACTTTTGAAGCTAAAGTAGTATTAGTTAAAGATTGATTACTTTAGTTTAGGAGGTTAATTGTAACCCCTAGGTAAATTATTGGACTCCATTTTTCTAACAAAACCTAATGGGAGTTAATTAAAATGTTATACCAGAGAAATATAAAAAAATATCCACAGAGAATTCAGGATGTACAAAAAACTTTCATAGGCTTGTTAAAAAATAATCTAGGGGGTTCCCTGGTGGTGCAGTGGCTAGGCTTCAGAGCTCTCAACGCTGCGGCCTGGGTTCGATTCCCAGCCAGGTAACTACCCCCACCCCCCAAAAAAATAATCTAGTGAATGCAGTTACTACATAGCATTTTAAATAGTTCATGTTTTTATTTATATGACAATTATTTTCTATTGATTGTATGCAGTCTGGAAAGGGACTAGTCTCATATAAACAAACTTAAGGTCTTAAATCATTTCATGGATTTAGGGAATTTTTTTTCAAAACACACTCAAAAAATGATAGAAACTCATTGATTGCTAAAAGCAAAAAGCTAAATTATGTGATAATTTCACCAAATTTTCATGTTCAGAGTACTATATTATTATTAAGACCTTAGATTTTAATTAAGGTTTTGAAATTGAGTGTTGTAGAAAGTGGTTTGTGTTAAGAAAATTATGTAAATTAATAACTAAGTTATGCTGCCATGAAAAAATATGCTAATTTTTAACCTGCTGACTTATTCTTAGACTATTGCTAAGTGCTGAGTATGTCTAAACATTTCAATTGGAGTGCATTATTAGAAATGATGGTGGTGATGGATTTCCTTACTCAATTTGTATTTAACAACTGAAAGGATTATTTTGTGTGACTGCAATTAAGATCTCTAAAGTTCTTTGATAAACAGTCCCTGCGTAGTTACTACTTTATAAAGCTAAATAAAAAATTACCTTGATATTTCCAGCACTTTTATATGTCATGTTTCTATATATTATCCATTCAGGTTGGAGCTCTCCCTTTATTCTTCCACTTTCCTCGTTTTATTTATTATTATATATACAAATCGTATTTCTTTACAAAATCACATGTATTTTTCAATTTATCTGATGGTTCATTATCTCTATTAAACTTTTACATTTTCCTTCAGCAGAGGCTAGAACCTCACAGGAATGGAATTACCGGGAGTGACATCTAATCCCAGATGCACTTTGTCAGGTGTTTCTAATATGGAACTGCTTCCCAAAGTGTTAATTATGTGAAAGTGATATAACTTTTCAAGCAAGTAACATATTATTTTAACTATTGAAGATGTCATTTATTAATAAATAAACTAAATTCTTTAAAATATAATTTCAAAACAACTAAATCATGGTAAACTATATATTTTACATAGTGTAATCTGTCAAAACATCTACATTCTTGATGTAATCAATGAGAACTTTATACTTTTTAAAATAAAAGATCAAAGTGCATATTTGCATAACTTCAGAGTGCAGTTCTTATGTATTTCACAGATAAAAAAATGATGATATGTAACTAATTAAAGAAAAGCACATTGGAATATTCAGATTTACATGACATTATAAACTAAATGTGAACTGAAATTAATTGAATATTTTCATCCTATAACTTTTCTGTACTAATTAATTTGTAGATAAATTGTGATCATCCTGGAACCATTGACGACTACAATGAGAAAGTTCTTTTATGATTTTTGGGGGATTTTTTTTTTTTGCTATTTATATTCGCTTCATAGTATTGATGTTATTTCTTTAAGGCAGGACCATAATTCCCTACATCTATGACTTATTTAAATAATTTAAACCTTCAAACCTTTTATTTTAAAGTAAAAGACTCTCTTCTCAATCTGAAAATATATTCGAATCACAATGTGAGTATAAAATATTATAAATGAATAATGATAAAATGGCTAAGGGAGAGATACATCTTTTAAGAATTTTTTAAAAGTAGAAATAGAAAAATGTTTGATATTGGTTGTCTAAAAAGTTATTACTTGCAATCAGGAATCCAGTTTCACTAACACACTTAAACTTAAGAAATTAATTATGATTGGAAACCAATTAGGATACTCTCTTTCTACTTTATGAAAATACATAATATAAATTTGGCTTATGCTGGCAGCTTAGCATTATTTTTATATTAATGAGAGAGAGAAAAAGAGAGCTTTGATTCCTCATATAAACATTCTTGAATAAGAATGTGAAGCTTGCACCTATGGCAGATTTCTCATAATCATGTGGGGAAACATCATCTTTATTTGGAAAATTGACAAGTAGAAGGTGTAAGTATCACATCTTGCACTGCCAAAGATATGTCTCTTTTTTATACATTTTGTTAATTGAATAACAGCCATCATTATTTTAAATCAGAGTTAGTTAAGATTTTTATTACCAGTAGTCAAATCCATTCTATACGCATGCAGGAAGAGCCTGGAGTCCAAGTCATTATACATGGACTGGACAGAAAAAGTGACAACCACTGTTTCTAAGGAAATTGTAAAGAAGGCCTCAGTATAAAAATTAACATCTGAGGGCTCTGAAGTGAGAAGTGTTGGGAATGTATCTGAAGGTCAAATCAACAGAGAACTCTCCATTCACTTGTTATAATAATTGCTCCATTTTAGTTTGCAAAGATGCTAGTGGAGATTAATTAAACTTTGCTTACAATTAAAATAAATCATGACAAGGAAAAACAAATCACCATTTGTTTCTCTAGAACAAAGTACTTGCTTATTCTGATACCAGATTAATTTTGATTATAAACTCCTAAACTGTACCCTATGAAAGAAGTCTGTAGTCAGAGTTCTACTCAGGAATAAGAGCTCAGACTTCTTCCCATTAATGAGAGGTACCTCTGCAGGATGTAGACTTCTTATATAATAGCTGAGGAAAACCATATCAGCTACTGAAATAACAAATTTAGTATATAGTTCTTAAATAGGAATGGAAAAGCAAATTAGTAAAAAGCAAAATAATAAAATGAAGGTATTTATTTAAAAATTGAGCACAAATAAAACCAAATATATTTCATCAAGAAGAGTGAAAATAAAAAATTTTTCTCTGACAAAGTTGAGGACCCATTACACCCATAAAAACAAGGAAAGGATACAATAGTAAGGAATGGTCTGAAAAGATGAATTGACAAAAAAAATATCTTCCAAAGATAAAAACTGATATAAACCTTAAGATGAAATGTGCTGATGCATTATTAGGAAGAATGAAACAGACACACCTACCCCAAATTGTAGTGTGACAAAATTAAAGTACAATGACAACAACTACGAAAACAGATTAGTAAAACTTTTAGAGAAACATACATATACACACACTCATTTTAGTACTCTAATAATGTGTTTTTAATACCATTCTTTAATAAGAGAAACAAGGGCTCCTTAGAAAAATGGTTGTAGGAGTGGAGCAGGAATTTACAAAAAGAACCTGGATCATCTTTTGTGTCAGAAAGTAAAAAGGATTAAAAAAATGATGGGACATGTGGAAGAGACAAGAGTCAACTTACCTCCCAAAGGTCAAAGCTAAAACAGTTTGAGCAACAAAAAAACAAAGTAGTACTAACTATAACTCAAAACATAAAATAAATATCCATAGTGATATGTTGGTTTATATAAATAATTGAAGAAACAAATAAATGGAGAAGAGTAGACAACTCTTTCATGTGGAAGAATTCCAAATAATGCTTATATACTTGTATATGTAGGGATCTGGCCTTTGAGAAAGTGGGTTATGACTACTCATTTCTTAAATGTAGGCTGCACATTGCGACTTTCTTACAAAAATTACACTATATTAAGGCAAATTAAAAAAAAAAAACAACTTTGCAGTGGACAAACACAAACACGACCTTAGCCAGGTAATCAAATTCGGCATCAACAGCAATAAGTCATGTTGATAGTATGTATCTTTGATATAATGTATTGATATGGTGCCTTACCTCTGTGGTTTTTCTCTCAAAATCCATAACCCCAGTCCAATCTTAAGAAGAACATCAAACAAATCTCAGTTGAGGGGCATTCTATAAATACTTGATAAATACACCTTGAAACTATTAATGTTATCAAACCCAAGGATAGTCAGAGAAATCATCATGGCCAAGAATGGCCTGAATAGAGGTTAACACCAAATGTAACATCATATCCTGTGTTGGATCCTTCAACAGAAAAATAACATTAGGTAAAATTAAAACAATTAGTAATCATGAATTAGTATTGATTCATTAATTGTACAAATATACCATAATATATAAGGTGATGATAATAGAGGAACTGGGCATGTGCTATGTTGGAACTCTCTGTATTATCTTAGGTTTTCTATAAATCTAAATCGATCTAAGAAATACATTTCATTAAAAAATATTTTTAAAGCATGTGACTCACACATAGATGACCATCAACTTAGCAATAAAGTTTCTATCGATCACACTTTTAGAAGAAAAATTAAGACAATATGATTTTCATCGAATGACTAGATATAGCAATACATGAATACTAACTTGTGTTTTGTACTCTTCTTTCATGCTTAAGATTAATTTTAAAAGAGGATATATTTGAGTCATATAATGGAGATAAATAAATTGGGGAATGACTTCCTCTAAAAAAAAAAAAAAAGGCAGAATATCTAGAAATGTATTTCTACCAAAGATTTCAGTGAAAGGAAGTCCCAGGATAATACTTTTGCAGCAAAACGTTTAATGAGCCTTAATTAGTTGAAAAAGTATAGAAGGGTTTTTAAAAAGGTAATCACCAAAAAATAGATTTACATGCAACAGTGTAACTCAAGGATGGTTACATGCAAAGACCAGAGGACTGCATATTATTGTCAATAATATAAAAATTATATGTCACAAGATTAAAACATTAATATTAAAAAAGGAGTTATTGCTATAATAATTTTTTCTGTATATCAATGTTAAGACATTGGACCTTCTGAGAAGAAATTTTATTAGTAATACTGTACTTTCCATAGTAAAACATGTTTACAAAACAGAATAAACCTTGGGTATTTTTATATGTTGGCATCAACCTTCACTAATAAATGTGATGAGTACTATGACAATACTATAAAATTTATAACAAAAAATACAAAACCCAAACCTACATAATCTTTCATTTATTTAAAAAATTATTTTTATATAGTTACTTTAAGTTTGATTAACCACATACCATACACTGTTAAGGGTTGATAAAATAATTTTTGAAATACTTTTATTTAATTTGGAGGTGAAGATATTAATTCACAAATCCATAAGGGAAAACTTAAAATTTATAATGTATCATTATTTTATTATAAAGGAACACGTCTCAATTCCTATGAAATTTGCTTTTCTATTCTTTATTCCCAATTAATTTTTCTAGTTGGCTAAACTTACCTGTATATAAAGGTAAGAGGGCTCTATTATTGATTTATTTTCATTTCAGATATTACCATCAATGCATAGGAAATAAAACCCAAAACAAATCTTGCTATGCATTAGCAGTATTTTCTAGATATCTTAACAAGATTTGAAAGAGCCAGAAAAAGTAGGTAATGATTTTATGAAGAGATTCATAGCAATGAATGAAACTAGTGGTGAGACTGAGGTTACATCATTCCCCCTGAGTTTGTCCATCTATAAAATTAAAGTCATAGCAAATATTTGTGAGTGACCACCTGTGCAAGATTCTGTAATTATTACTAGTATACTATAGAAAGATTCTCAGACCTTTAGTGCAAAATCAGATGTTTAAGTAAAGGAGACAAACATGTAGAACTTTCTTATATTTCATTGAAGTGAATGTAAATGTTATGCAGATCTTAGCTTCAGTCAACTGACAATTGCGATCTAGATGTAATGTAAATTAACCCCATTCACGTCCTGTGTCAGGTTTCTCCCAATAAATGCTTGAGTTTTTAGGTTCTCATGATCATCTCTGGCTTTCTCACCCTGTCTGAATGTATATCCTCCAATTCATAAATTTGTCTTATACTTCTGATCTGGCATGCAGAGCTGAAGTTCACACCCTTTACGTAATTAATACAGACTAATCTCCCCCAAATAAATGCACCAAGGAAAGAAATATTAATTACCAGTCCTGGCATATGCCACAAGTCCTTAAGTTTATTTTTAAGATGAGACACATGGGGTTTAGACAGCCTCAAAGCAAATAATTTAATTTTGAGTTTTAGACATCACCATTCTCAAAATGCAGCCAGCTTCCCATGATGCTCAGGCAATCCACTACTTTAGTTTTCCCTTCTCAAATTAACTTCTAAATCCATTTTTCCTTTTAATGTGAAGGGATTATCTATCTCTTTTACTATTTCCTCAGAGCATTACTTCATATCCATGATCTTTTTTATTTCAGTTGATTTATAAATGTATTTTCATGAATAACAAGTGCTCCCTTCTTATAAGAATTTCTATTAACAGCATTGTAAAAATATTTTTCATTCAGTTGCAAATAAATACAAATAAATACATGAGTATAACATTGCAATGAAATAAGGATATATTGCATTATTGAAAATATGCCAAGAAATTATACAAACATATCATGTAAGTTATATGTACCTTGTGATGTAGGAATTGCTGTGAGATTTCTATTTTATGCATAATTTTTAAAAAATGCATTGAAATTAGAGAATCTTGCAGAGGCTACCCCAGCTCAGCCTAACTGTACAAAGTTTAGGGGCTTGATGTCCTTCTAAAAATGACACATCTAACTCACACTGGGTGGTGAACATACAATCCAACAGATAGACAATGTACTGTAGAATTGTATACACCTGGAACCTATGTAACTCTTGGTAACCAATGTCACCCCAATAAGTCTAACAACAAAAATATTTTGATATAAAAATAAATAAAAGTGTCACATCTAACTTTAATTCTGAAATATATCAGGTGTGGTCAGAGGATACAGAGTAGAGGTAAGGATTTGTGAAGAAGGAAAAAGGAATTTTAAATACAAAGATACTGAAATATGGAATAGCATGGTTAGTGTGGAGAGGCATAAGGAACTCAGCATTGCTGCAGTATTACTAGCAGCAATAAATGGGTTTCAGGTAGTAAGGGCTATAGATAGGAAGAGCAGTCAGAGGCCAGAGCTCAAGACTTAGAAGATAGCATGAAGGACATGGAAATCTACCTGTAAACTCTTTAGAAACTGAGCAAGGGTTTTGTGCCAGGTACTGAGACTTATAGAATATTCTTATGAAAAAAAGTTCTACTTAAGTGTGCAAAAAAATTAATAGAAAAGCGAAATGGCATTCATTTAATACCATCAAAGAAAGTGGTATCAAACAAGAATATATGAGACTATTATAACCGTTTGAGTGATGGCAAAGGCTGGAACATAGATAATGATGTTGGAGCCTGACGGATTTAAGAGATTTAATTTGTTCTTTGCCTACTAATGATTGATTAATCCTGTATTAAAAGCAATACTGGCACTGCTATAGGAAAAATTAAAAAAAAAAAAAAAGCAAATCAAACAAACCCCCAAAATATTACTTAGTAGCCACTGATAAGGAAAATGTAAGAAAGTCATTAGTACAAGGGGATTCCCTGGTGGTGTAGTGGCTAGGCTTCAGTGCTGTCAATGCTTTGGCCTTGGATTTGATTCCCAGCCAAGGAACCACCCAGAAGGGAAAACAAAACAAAACAAAAAAGTCACTAGTACAGCATAGTAACCAACTTGGAAGCTGTCATTTTAGTCCATGTAAGATATACTGACAGCTGGGAATACAGTGATAGCAGAGGAAGTGATAAGAAAATATGAAGTTTATATTTTAAAGGTAGAATCCAAAGGGAAAAAGTTTGCATGTGAAGTACGGAAAAGGAACCCAGTTATGTACAGTGATGAAAAAAAAAAAGTCTGGAGGAACAATAGTCTGTGAGTTGAAGATTAGAAAGAAGATCAGTATGGGACATAGTAACTTGAGACATATTTGGTAATTAAGAGAAAATACCAAGAATCCAGTTTTAGGTGGAAGCCTGGAATTTAATGAAGGCATTTCTGGATGGGTAAAATCTTTGTTATATAATAAAAGTGATGTGACTATAATATAGAATTAAAGTCATATGACTGTAAGATTGCTTAAGGCAAGAAATCTTTAGGCTTCCAATCATTTGCTTTCCCTGGGTCACATTGGAAGAATTGTCTTGGGCCACATGTAGAATACCCTAACACTGACAATAGCTAATGAGCTACCAAAAAAAAAAAAAAAAAAAAGTCAGCGCATACTTTTCTTAATGTTTTAATTAAGTTTACGAATTTGTGTTGGACCACATTCAAAACTGTCCTGGGCCTCAGATTGGACAAACTTGACTTCAGGGGTAAAAATACAGAGAAAAGATCCGGTGCTGAGTTCTATATAGACTTAAGGTTTGGTACTTGAAGATAAGCAGAAAAGGTAACCAAGAATAGGGGGCTAATAGGATTTCTCAGAAGCCAAGTAAAGAAAATGTTTCAGTGTGAATGGACAGGCCACTCAAGTTAAATGTTGATGGAATGTGGACTAAGATGTTGACTGGGAATCAATGTAGGATTTGAAATGTAAACTCTCTGATGACCCGGAAAACTTCCCTGTGATTGTATTGTAGTGGTGTGGTGAGAATGCATAAAAAGAATGGGCTGAAAAGGTAGGGGAAGTGAAGAACTAGAGATCTCAAGTGTAGAAAACCTTTTCCAGAAGTTTGTTATAAGAATGAGCAAAGATATAATTCTTGCTAACTAATGTCACCTCAATAAGTCCAACAATAAAAGAAAAGAAAGTATGAGTGAAGAAAAGTTATGGTAGCTGGAGGTAAATTTGGAGTCAGGGAGAGTTACTGTCTGTGTGTGTATATTTACACGGTGATGATAATGATTCAAGAGAAGGAATAGCTGATTACATAAGCGATATCCAAGTGTATTTTCCACAGAACCAATGTCCTAAATAGTGATCATTCACTAGCAAATGCATGAAAGCCAATATATATCTTTGTACTTAATGTAAGTTACATTATCAGTGGTATTGTATTACATAAATATTTACATGATTTTCTAATTTAAAGGAATTCCACATTTCAAATCAGGATATACAAAGACATTTATACCATTTTACATATTAGTATTGGGTATTACAGGCAATAATGTGGCTTTTGAAATATTAAATATGTATTGAATAGAAATTTTGTGTATTATTTCTGTAGAATTCAGTAAGATACAGTGCTCCCACTTTAGGTAATACAATAAATATTAGGTGTTCATTTAAATCATGAAAATATTAGAATACTTATTTGTAGTTTTAGAGAATAACTTACTGACAAAATAAGAATGTGAAATTTATGTCTGCAATATTTTTGTGAAAAGTTCTTTGCACTTAGTTCTTCTCATTTGAAATTACTGCTTCTCAGATAAGAATTTTAATCAAAATGACTTATTTATATATATCAGCAAGCATATCATATTCATTGACTCAGATTTTTAATAGGACATTTGTATTTTCAATACAATCTGAGTCCATGGTCTATAGTTTAAATTTTTCAATTTTTAAACTATATAAATGGTAATATTTTTTAAATAAGCTTTTAAAACACCACATGTTATAAACAAACTTTTAAGTTTCAAATAAGAACTTTAGTTAATAAAATTGAAATGGTACTAATAGAATCCACTATTCATATTCATATAAAAATGCTTTTTAAATCAGTGTGGTTGACATGTGGAATATTAATATGTTGAATTATCAGGTAATTATTAGTGTTAGACCAATGATTTGTATCTCGGGTATCAATGCCTCCTACAGAGACACAGCTACCATTTGAGATGTCATAAACTTGTATAGGGTCAAAATAAAATTTAAAACCATGTAAATAATGAACTAGGCATATTAATAGAGGAAGGTCCAAATTTAATTTTGGCATAAAACAAACTGTACAAAACATTATTTGCTATGTAAATCAGTAAGCAAACTCTTCCACTATTAGTGATGCTATGTACATCTTAAATGATTACCATATCTATATTGTTTTAGGAGAAAGTGAATTTGAAAACCTGCAAAAAGTATTAAAAAATTTTTTTTGTATAATGATTTTCTCAATCCAGCAGCCTCTTTTAGCTGCAATCTGACTTTTTTCTTAATAATTTGAATTAGTGCAAAGAAGTAAATACTGAGGAAAGGTGAGAGTATAGAAAGTCAGAGATTTAGGAGCAATGTTTCAGAGAATGATGTGATGTGAACAGATTGTCCAGCCTGGGCTCAAGCAGAGAGCACATCTGAATGCCACAGTTTCTCATGGTGAGTTTTGATTAATGAATCTTAATTTAGGGCTTAGAGGTCCTTGAATATTTAATGCTGGACTTGATTTAGAAGTGTTGAAACCTAATAACCTATCATCCATTAGGATGTGATTTGATAGGTATTTTGTTACCTGTTATTCATTTTAAATTTGTGCAACAGAGATATGTCCAGTGCTAATATGCAACAGAGATGTGTCAAGTGCTAATACTTGCTCCAAAATAGATTATTGAAAAAAATGCATAAAAATTCAGAGCAATGTTAATGCGTGGCTAATGAAAGAGTTAAAGACAAACAATTTTGAATAATACAAATTAAGCACACTATTCAACAGTTTATTTTTATTTTATTTTTATTCTTGTTTTTCTTGACCTAGCCTAATTTATAAAATTGAATTTTTACATATTACCAGTGTTACTCGTTATTCAAAGTGTGTTATATTTTCTTATTTAAGCATTATAATATGTACCATTATTACCCTCAGTTTACAGATGAAAAAAGTGGGAAAGAGATGTTATGTACGTCATCATATGCCACACTGATAGGAAGTGGTGAGGTTGAAGCTCAAATTCAAGCAGCTTGTTTCTAGAACATCATGTGGATGTGGATATGCACACACACACACACACACACACACACACAGTCCTACACAAATATACACAGTGTGTGTGTTTGTGTGTGTGTGGGTGTGTGTGTAACAAATACATAACATAAGCAACAGTTTTGAGTTCACATTCTCCTTTTTGAACCTGTCAGTACTTAGCTTAATATTAATTAATTCCTCCCTCAAGATAGCTCTCAGTACTTGCCACTACTGAAAATACCCTGAAGCATTCAGAATATGCATGTTCTTTTGCACTTTTATGATTTATTTGGATAAGGTATTTGTTAGTACTGACAACAGGGTTTCAACCAGAGCTTTATACCTAAAGAAGAATGGAACTATACAATTTTTCATTCTACAGCACTTAAAATCTGTAAAAGCAATGCTTGTATTGTATTTTTGAATAAAAGAATTTCAATATTTTATACAGAGAACTATACAAACGATTTCAGAACTTTATCATTTTTACTCAGTGAATTGCTTGTATTTTTGCATGTTGTCAAAATCAGAATTATATGAGAGAGATTCCTAGACTTACTGTATTATGACCTTTTTAAAATTATAGCACTTCACCCAATATGAATCACAGCTATAAATTAAATGTATTTGTATTAAGATAAATAATAATACCACAAATAAATTAATTATCATAAGAATCATTAAATATATTTAAATGTGTGTTTTTTAAATTTTATACTAAAAAAATGTTACAACCAATTTATTTCATTACCAAATTATCACAGTAAAGCTCAATGCTTTAATAATTTTATTAAAAATATATGCAGACCGATGTATTTTATAAAACAGTTTTTGTTTTTATTCAATGACCTACTTAATGTTCTGAAGGATGAAAATACTTAGTATCAGCATATCAGTTGTAGCATCAATTGTTTTCCAAAGCTCAGCTTTCATACAGCATAAAATGAAAAACCAATTTTGAACATACACTTTGAAGCCATTTCCTCTTTTGCATGAATTGTGTACTTTCAATTTTTATGCTTCCAGACCATAAAAATCATCATGAGCAGTTATCATCAACATTTTTATAGGAATAAAAGATGTACATCTTCAATGTACAAGTTAATACACTTTTATGTATGAATAAAGAATTTATACTTTCATTGATTCAGATATATTTCATCCATTGATCCATAGAAAACAACAATGAAATACATAAATGTTTTGATATGAGGATAATTTAGAGAGAATTTTTATTGGCATGGCAAAAATAAGTATATATTTCTGTTTTAAAAGTATGAATAGAATTATGAAATCCTAATTTGAGGGAATTTGTAAGTCCCCAGAAAATAATTTAAAACAGAGGTAAAATTGTGGAATATTTTCAATTTATTTGTTCATTATTTTGAAGTAATCCAAAGCAAATACCTAATTAATAAAAACTAAGTCACATCCACTGCATTTCTGGTTGCCACGGCAATGGTGATCTATCCTACTTCAATGGCATTATAATGAACATGAAAATGAAGTAAATCATATTTAAAATAAAGATTAGTTATATTGATCTTGGGGAATAGTCTGTGGATGCATTTGAAAGAATTTATGATGAAGAGCAATAATGAGGTTATACAGGTAATGTTTACAGGTTTAATCTGTGATCCTGTGCTTTAGAGAGACAAAGGTTCTATGGTAGCACATGGATTTGTTTCTACTCTTGACTTTGCAGACAGTGCAGATAATAAAATATACATTGTTTAATCTATCCTCCTGTCACTCATTTTTCACGAGAAGGACCACTGGTCTTGAAAATAATTGACTTGTGAACCTATAAACATTATCCTGGGATTGGACTGATTATAGCAACCAACTTTATGAATTGCACACTTTACACGAAGAACATAGTTTGTGTCTGACCACATGAGGTATTTACTACTTAATAACTTGGTTCATGTTTAATGATTAAAATTAAGTCATACATATGATTTATAAAGGCGTTCACAGCTTATACATACCTATTGTTTATGTTTTGGGATTTAAAAATAGTAAATTTGCAGTTCTTTTTACATTTACCTTAGTATCAGCAATGCAAAAGAAGGATATGAAAACAATTACAAAAAACAATGACTCAAATAATCAACTCTTGTATAAAACAATGAATTTATAGGATACAAATTTCTATTATAAATTGAAAGGATAAAACATATAAGTAATAGTGGTATTGGAATTACACAGTTAATTGTTTTAATGCTAAGTATGCTCTAATGATACATTATTGTGTAGTAAGTTATTCCAAATTTAATAGTCTAAAGGAACCATTGTAATTTGTTCTTGAATTTGTGAATCACTATTTCAAGAAAGTTTCAGCTGGGCTATTCATCTATATATATGAGCCACTTACTGATATAAGTTGGTTGCTGGTCTTGAATTGGGGAATTCAAGGTGACTCACATCTGTGCTGTAATGGCTGAAACTACTGGTGATTGGACAGTATCGCTCTTTCTATCTGTATGGCTTCTCTGTATGTCCATCATGGGCTTTCTTACAGATTAGATTTCCTCAAAATATTTGTACATATTACATGGCAGTTCATAAGGTGCCAAGAGATCAACATGGAAATAGCAAGGCTTTCTAGTACTTTGCTTCAGACTGCATTCTTAACTTCATTAGGTATCCTTTAGTTCCACAAGGCTAGTCCAAGAGAATATTGGGAGGTGTGGTTGATTGGACATGTTGGAAATTAGCTATTTCAGTCTGCCTTCTGGCTATCAGTGACTCACATTTCTCCCAGATGCAGAGTGTATTTATCTCCTACACAAGCCCCCCACAATCTCATTCCATAATATCAGCTAAAGTATTGTTGAGCTCAGGATCTTGTTAACGTGCGAATGAGTTTTCAAAACAGGTTTCTATTACTCTTAAATCCTGTAAAACAAAAAGACAGGCTATTTTCAATCAAAAGATCGAACATACAACCTTGAGATAGAAATGAGATAATGCAATAGACAGTCTTAATAAAAAAAAAAGGGATGTGGTGGTGAAGGGAGGTACATAGAAATCATTGAATCTAGCTGAGAAAAATGTTGCCAGTTCAGTGATTACACCTAGTTGTGCTTCCTAAGAGTAATCTTTTTGGGTAGTGGATTTGCTCTCTGCCTTTTTGTATTTTCTCAGTCTAGCATCTGAACAATTTTCTTTTTTCATAAAAGATGATCATGTTTACAAATGAGTGGCTTTCTCTACTTGAATCTTGCTTAAAGAAGATTGGGTGTCCAAAGGCCTCTCTTCACTTTTTATCTTCAGTTGAACAAGTATGATGACTTTAAAAAGAGTTTGGGATTCCTTTCTACCTAATTATAATCAATTTTATTACTTCTTTTCACCTTGTTTATAAAGTCCAAATAATCTCCACCTTGGCCTGAATGTTGGAGTATTGATCTATAACACCCTAAAGTCTTTTAAAAACCCTATTAGATGTGTCTGTGCATTTTTCTGGGGTCTACACAAAGATCCTTAGAGCCCCTCACCTGATGTCTTCATCCTGAGACCATGTTTATTGGCAGCAACTTGGACTTGATCTTTATCTTGATGCCATTTCTTGGTTTGAAAATTTCTTGCTTCAAGTAAAAGAAGATGAGAATCAGTTATACTTTCTAAACAACAAGTCCTACTTTCATACTTCCTCAATATTTTTCTCAGGAACTGAACCCATACCCAGTCAGTTCTTTCTTTCTTATATCATTGGCAGCTAAAAGTCAGGGGGCACTTTATTTATCCTGCCTGCCTAAAATCTTCCCTGTGAGGTACAGGAGTTCATGAGACCCGCTTTCTATTTTCCATGTTACTACAGCAAACAATGTTGCCAAATTTCCACGACTACGTAAAAGTTTCTGCTTCTAAGACTGCAAAATCATATATATTGTTCTTTTTCAAGTTTTCAACTCCCTTATAGAGACCCTCAGTTTTTGTGAATAAACTCTACCGGGCACTTCCAGTTTCTGCCTATCACCATTACAAAATAATGCTATGTATATTTTAGATATTGTACACCACTGCAATTCTGTTATCTACTTCTACTCCAGTTCTCTTTAGCAGCATAACAAACTAACCCAAAATTCAATGGTTTAAAAATTATTTTTCTCACACGATCTTACATATCATAACTTTGGGAAAAGCTCAGTTGGACAGTTTATTTATCTGTATGGTATCAACTGGAGCGGTTAGGTGATACTCAGGCAATGACTGTGTTGATCGAGGAGGTCCAAAGTGACTTAATTTCCATGTCTGGTACCTGAGCACGAATGCCTGATAAAATCATGAGTTCACTGGCATTGGCATATCTTAATGTGACCTTTTTATATAGCAAGCATGAAGGGACCTTCCGTGTGGGGTGTAGTCAAATGTGTCACCATTACCTTCTGAGGTATTGCAAAAAGCTTCAAGGAAGAAAATTTTATATACCTGGAATTACCCTCCTCCCAATTATTATTGGTTCTGGTGTTTATTCTTACTCCAACCCAGCTAGAAGCCAAGCAGCAAGCATGCCTAGTGAACACAGTCTTACAGGGGTCTAAAGAGTAACAAGTTGATCTAGAGGGTTAAACAGGGAAAACCAGAACATTCCACCAGTTCTGGTCAGCAACTCTTCACTCCCTTTTCTTCTGTTGAAGAAAGCTTCGTTTCCATACCATGGAGGAAAAAGTTGTTATTAGGCACCTGTCACGGGCCTGACGTTAATTTGATTGGCAATTTTTGTTCAGAACTTTTTGGATCCAATTTGAATATACTATTGACAAAAGTGTTTTGAGCAGTTACATGCTTTCTCAAATAATGTCAATACCCACTGGAGAACATGTTGCAGCCTTTCTTAAAAAAGGATACAATATAATTTACCTCCAAGTTGCTGGAGGCTCCACATTGGCTTTTTTTTTTTTAATTCATTTTTATTGTTAGACTTATTGGGGTGACATCCACATTGGCTTTTGTGGTGGGCAGGCTGGACTCAGAAGTGGAGGTAGCAACATTTTCCCTGCTCTGCACAAACCCAAGTTGTTTCAGAATTTTTGCTTCCCATTACTACAATTTTTGAGACACTATGCATAGGAAATCTGCTTCCCAAAATGTAACTCTCACTCCAGTGAATATAAATACATTTCTCTTAAATTAACCCAGCTCCAGAAATATTGATTCCTGAAGTTGTTGAACTGAAAGTTTGAATATTAGGGTATTACTAGCTGGGATATATGATTCTGATAAACAAGATAAAATTGGGTTTGCTGCTATGTTGTGGTGGCTATTCCATTTTGTTGAATTCATCCATGCTTTCCAGTTGTGCTTCTATGGCCATGTTGTGCTTGTGCCTGTTGAATAACTTGGGTAACTAAATAAAGATGACATTTACAGGAAGGTGCTTCTTACCCACCTGATTATTGAAAGACATCTGTGCAGAATGTCCTCTAATGAGCATCTTTATGGAACGACAGATTTATACTTTGTGTTTATTCTAAGAGTTATATTCAAATTACTTTTATTTTCAGGTCTCCTAGTCACCAAAGTTTTATTTTGACTTCTTAAGATTTAAACTCGTTGTCAACCCCCTTAGCACTGTCCATGAGTCATTACACCAAGACCAGTGCCTCTGGCCACCTTTCCTTCCTCACAAAGTAGAAATCAGATATTTGCTCAAAGTTCTGAAGCTTTCTTTTCAACACTGTTTTTCATAACCAAACCTGCATAAAGCTGTTTTTCAGGAGCCATTCACTTCTAGATGATGCCAGTTTAAGATACAGATACAACTGCAAACCAGGCCACATTTTTTTTCTTCTGTTGATTGTTCTAGTGGACACCCCATGAGGTTATACCACTGTTGTGAGAGGTGGCAGAATAGCCAGGGTAGGTTTTGTGGTAGTCGGAGCCACTTGCTTATGTAATTTATTTTGATCTTTTCAGACATGCATCAGATAACAGTTTATGATTGGTACTTAAGTTCAAAAACACATGTTTCATAATCAGGAATTTATAATTACTAAAATAGTTACCTCTGTACCTTGGGAACATTATGAGACCTAAATAATCACTAAAGGTATAAGAAAATTACACACACACACACCATATATACACACACACATAGTCTTCATAATCAAACTTTTTTTACTGCAGTCATCTGGCTACTGCTTGAATTCTTTAAACCCACAAGTATATACCAGCTTCCTCTAATTTGAAAACGAAGAAACCCAGAAAGCAAAGCATTTGTTTTATTTTATTTTATTCTATTGTTTTAGCCACACTAAGTGGTAGAATTCAAAGTCAGGAGAAAGAAGTGAAAATGAAAAAAGTGATCAGTTAACAGAACTTGGAGCAACTATAAAAATACATGATGTAATAGATAGTGGAAAGATAGATGGATATGTCTCTATCTACATACCGAACATGCCCTTGTACACTTATTTTACAAAAAACAAAGTTATGCAATGCAAACTTTTCTAACTAGATGCTAAAAAATTTCAAAGAATCCTTCAGCAGGCAATGAAAGAAATGTCAAAAGAAGGGGTATTTGGATAGAAATTAAATAGTTTTTGAAAAACACTTCCTACATATTTATGGCTTCTACTACTTCTAATGGAAGATAACTGCCATGACATCATGCAAGAATTTACAGCAAAGCCATATTACTCTCTTGATTGAAAGTTTGAATTACTTTATTTGAAAAATAATATTGCACTGCTGAGATCCTGAGTAAAGGAAAGGGTCATATATGACAGATGGTAGATGAAGAAAGTCAGGTATCTTAACTACTGCTTTGTCATCATATAACGAACTTTGTTGAGTTTTCCTTCCTTAACAATTACACTTTTTTGTTTATCAATTATTATTTGTAATTTTCCATTCTCTATAGACTTTTATGAATTTTTCCTGAATTAAATTTATTGTAGTGCTCTAAAGAAATTCATTTAAAATTATTTTTGCTACCAAAATTCTGGGCACTTTCTTGATTTTGGTCTTTTCAAATTTCTGGTTGATTTTCTACTTCCTTATTTCTCTGAATCACCCAAGAACATTTTAATAAGTTTTTGCCTTGTTTAGTTATGCTTTTGCTTTAATTATTTGTTTTGGCTTTACTTAAGAAGACTCCATATCTGTTAAAAGAAAATAACTCTGAAAGATATAATCTGTGATTATCATAAACTCCTGCTCTTCTAATTTGCATACATATATAATTTAATTTAAATTGTCAGTCAGAAATAAGAATTGAGGTGGAATTGATCTTTATACTAATCGGGAAAAAAATCTTGGATTCCTTCTTTTAGCAACAGAATCATATAATGTGGTCTCTTTGAACTCAACAGTGTCTATGGCAGAATCTAGAATTTGTCCTTATGTTGATAAGGTTCATTGTGGTATAGTTTACATGCCATTTTTAAATAGCATGCAGAATAAGCACAGTTACTAATAAAACTAAGCCAGTTTTCATATTCTTGTATGCTTTTTTAGAATAAAGGTTGAATATTTCAATTACATTGTAGAATAGCATAAGGGGGAATGTATTCACCCACTATGGTGTTGTATTTTTCATATACCCGTTAAATATTTATTAGTATTTACAGTGTACCACACACAATGCTCTGGGCACAGTATGTGGTGAAAATATAAACTATTATTTTTCCAATATGTAAATAGTTTATATTTTTTAATTTAAAATGCTATATACGATCATCATGAACAGTTTGATAGAAATCAAGACATAAATTATTTATTATTTCACCACTTAGAAACAACAATAGTTTATTTTGGCAAATATTTTAACAAAATTATGTATGTAAACAAACATGCATTTTCACTAGAGAATGATAAAATCATTTATTTTATCCTGCTTTAGTACTGCATTTATTATTTAACACCTGGCACTCATTTCTCTGTGAATCCACTCACAATTATCACAAAAATGGATATAAATCTATATTTACCATAAAAACTTCTAAGTGACAGTTATCATAAAAATCATTACTAGCATTATTAGAATTTTAATACCTGCTTTCTATTACCTTTTATGAATTTGCCAAAATTTATTTAACCTGACCACTCTAATCAAGTATTTAGACTAGTGTATACAGTGAAGGTCTTGTATAAATTAGTTCTAAGTAATCATATGCTTAATCTCCCTAAGCCATGGTGTCCTCACCATAAAATGTGAATTATTGCACAACTAATATTTTAGTGTTCTGGAAGGGGGTAACATGAAACAATGCAAGAAAGTGTTTATTACAGGAAATAGTGCATATTTACTACTAAGCAATTTAAGTTTTTAACATTACGTTTTCATTATTTTTAGTTCATACCCATGTTGTATTGTACATTTAGTGCACAAAATTGCATGTTATTTTTTTCTAATTATTTTATTTTCCCTAGTCTTATTTTATTTTGCTGTACTTTCTGACTTTGGAAAAAAAATCCCAAAGACAGCTGAGTGATGTGCTGGTGTTTGGATAGTAGAGTTAATCTACTTGTGTATTCCAAATTGAGGTCCACTTTTTGTAGACAGCGTATGTGTGATTCTGTATTTTTACTCTTTTTATTTTGTAGTCAAAACTGCATGTACCTATATTTTAGTAGACTATTCAGACCATATATAATCAATGTGATTATTGTTATAGTAAAATATAAATCTATGATCTTGTTTATTGATTCTTATATTTTATATCTACTCAGTGGTTTCTTTTTGCTCCTATCAACCTGCATTTAGAATTAATTTTATAAATACTCATTTCATTTCCTTTGTTAGCTCACTAGTTATGTGTAACTTTTGATTCATTATGTTAGTCATTATTTTCTGATTTGCAGTATAGTCTTTCCTTAATAGCTTAATTTTAAATGACATTTTACCACTTCACATATAATATGAAAATCATTCAATTCTACACTTTCATTTCTTCTTTTCCAAATTTGTGATACTGTTATGATTACGTGTTATAAAACTTGTCATTTTTAAAATTTTATTTTAAGTATTCAATTACCTTTTAAAGAGACTGAAGTAATAAAAAATAATCTTTCATATTTACCCTTGTAGTTACCATGTCAAGTTTTTCATTCGTTTAGATTCATATTGCCCTCTCCTATCATTTTTTTCTACTTAAATTACTCCTTCAATATTTGTGGTGTGAGTTGACTTGTGATAAATTCTTTGGTGTTCCTGAGGTCTTTATTTTGCCTTTGTTTTGAAAAATAGATATATAATTTAAGGCTGCCTCTTTTTTTGTAGTATTTTAAAGATGTCACATTCTTGCCCTTTCATGTGCATTATTTCAACAAATAATCTTCTGTTAACCTGATGTTTGCTCCTATTACTAAACATATCTCTATTTCTTTGGTTGCTTTAAAAACTTTTCTTAATCAGTGGCTTGAAGCAAGTTAATTAGAATGTGCCTTAGTACTGCTTTCTTCATATTTCTTGTATTAAAGTTTTATTGAACATCTTGAATATGTAGTTTTATAGTTTTTGTCAAATGTGGAAAAATCTGACACATGATATTTTCATGTTTTTACAGTCATCTATCATCTCTTTTCTCTTTTAGGATTCAAACTGCAATTACTTTAGACTTCTTAAAGTTGCCCTTCAGCTCAGTCGTGTTTAATCCTATTTTTTTCACCTTTTTCTATGTATTTCAGTTCAAATAGATTCTAGTTTTTTGCTTTTTACTTCAAATTCACCAATATTTCCTTCTCTGCTGTCTAATCTCCTATGAATCTCACCTGATTTTTTTTTTATTTCACACATTGTGGTTTTTTCATTTATATGTATAATTAGCTTTTAAAATGTGTGTGTCTATGTGTGTGTGTGTGTGTGTGTGTATACACATGTACATATGTGTGTGTATGTATATATATACATGTATATATGTGTGTGTGTGTATATATATATATATATATATATATATACATATATATATATATTTGTGTCTCTACTTGTGTTTGAACGTATGAAATGCAGTTAAGATAATGGTATTAATGTCCTTCTAATTTTAACATCTGTGTTAATTAATCATTTTCCATTCATTGCATGTTTTTGCCATTATGGTACAATTTCATGCTTCTTATTACAGCTGATGGTTTTTGTGTTGCCATTAACTGTTCTTGAGCTTTGTTCTTGGACTCAGTTTAGTTACTTGCAACATTGGTACCTTTTGGCATTTTCTTATTCTGATTGATTAGGCAGGAATGGGCTTTCTTGGAGTCTTAGATTTTCCTTGTAAACTCAGAAAGGGTGTCTGATTTCTTCAAGTTTCTTTATTTATTCACCATGATCTGCAAACCATATCAAGGTGCTATTTTGGCACAGTCATAGGCCTGACCTTATTTTATTTTCCTTTCTCAACAGGATTTCTTTCATTTATCATCTGATGCCTAGTGTCTTTAAAAAAAACTTTTTTTTTCATATTATTTTACCCATTGCTCTTGTTTTACTATGGGAACGATAAATCCTACCTCTGATATTTCATTTAAACCCAAACCTAGGTGTTATGTTTCTATAATACTCATTTACTTATCAAGAATTTCTATAGAGGAAAAGCAAACTATAAATATTTAAGTGAACACACTCAAAAAAGTTATCTTCCTCATTTTGTCTTAGCATTTGTAATAACTTTGAATCACCTGTTGCTTTATGCTCTATGGATTTAGAAAATAACATGGCATAGTTTTTATGTTTTTTTGAAGATGCACATAACAATTTCAATACCACTCTTTGAGAATTCTCGTAGAGATATGCACATAATGGCATAAGACAGTATAATTGACATTCAATGCAACTTTAATTGGGAACTTGGCAGATATTCAGCAAATGCTACCTAGAAGAGTTGATTACAGAATTACAATTGAATTGATGATTTGGAGTTTTCAATGACAGAAAATACATGATGAAAACAGATAATATGAAAAAAATATGCAGAGGTGAATAGAATATAATGTGTTTGCAAATCTTAAATAGACTGCTATTTCTGGATTAAGAGTAGAGATCTGGAATGTTAATTCAGCATTAAGAGATGAAGCTGAGATAGTAGAGTGTTGCCAGAAAAAAAAAAGAGATTGTATAACAACTATCATACCTGACAAAGACCCACTAAAAAGAGTGGGACAAAAACCTGAAAAAGGGCAATAAAATTTTTGAGATGCTGCATCAAGCTTCCAGCAAACATTAGAAAACATAATTTGTAGAATCACTCATTTATATGGTTAAGAGAATTTGGGTCAATTTTAGTAAGTCATCATGGAAACAGTATAGCAAAAGGCAAACAATAGGTTGATTCTAGGATGTGGGTTTTTAAAGGGTATACAAATGATGACATTGAGTCGAGGCTTTCGTGGATGATGTGAAACAATCAGTCATGAATTTCAGGGTGAGCAAGGAATAAAAATTTGGCTGGATTGTAGTAAAAGTAGGATACAACTAGAAAATATAGAAAGTTGATTTCTGAAAGTGGGATAGTAGAATTTCAGATTTTGGAAGTTCAGCAGTTCTAATAAAATCTGAATGATATTAAATAAGAAAATATGTATATTAACTGGTTTGCCTCCTGACTTTTGATCCAGGAAAATAGGTTAAATCATTGACAATGCTAGAGTTATTTGTGAGAGGTAGTAGAATAAAGCATGATTTTTATGACACTATAATACCTAAAATAAACCTCTATGATCTGGTCTTCTTTAATTCTATAGTCCTAAATATGACCACCCTATAGTCCGAAATGCATGGAAACTTTTTGTTTCTCCTCTTTGCGCTGCGTTCTCTAATCTCAGTGTCTTACAGCACATAACAATGAGTAATGGAACACTTCTCAGAATCACAACCTCTTTTTTTATTTCACTAACTTTAGGTTTCAGCTTTAATGTTACATTTTCCATGACTTCATTGTGCCCTCCTCTGCCACTTTCTTAGTGAGGTTAGTGTGTCTTCTTTATAGCCTGAAAATGCCTGTAAATGCGCAGTTTGATTTGACTTTGCCAAATTTCCTATTTCTATATTCAAAACCAATACTTCGAGCAACCTTTAGCATTCTTTCTGAAAATCTTCATATTAATTTAATTTTATATAAACATGCTCTTTGAGGCTGAAGCAAATCTGACTGGTCTTCAAAGTGAAAATAAAATATATATGATGATCAGTATTTAATTTGTGTGTGTGTGAGTGTGTTTGTGAGTGTGTTTGTGTGTGTGTGTGCGCGCGTGTGTGCGTGCGTGTGTGTGCGTGCGTGCGTGCGTGTGCGCGTGCGTGCGTGCGTGCGTGCGTGTGCGCGTGCGTGTGCGTGCGTGTGCGCGCGTGCGCGTGTGCGTGTGTGTGTGTGTGTGTGTGTGTGTGTGGCAGACTTTGAGGGTAACGTTAGGACTATAATCCATGAGTTGTCTTGGAGTAAATGCTGCAGTTGCTAGCATGCCTCCGTCTGTTCTTGGAGCAAATGGGAAATGGGTTAATAAACTGCATCCATATACGTGACCAGTAATTATTCATGACCTCATTGAAGGACTCTTTTTTTTTCAAGGAGCAGCTTCTTGCTGAATGTCTTTATTTTGCTTTGAAATACTTCTTAAAATGCAGTATCACATATTATGCACCCTAGTGTCTCTCAGCATAACCTTTCTCTAACATATCTCTATCACCTGTATTTGTTCTGTTATCAGTAGCTTCCGGGGGATATTATACTTTCACTGGCACCATGGCAAATATTATTTCTTCATTTTTGCCAGTGTCTGGGATTGGAAGCTTATGGGATTTCTTAAACATTTCTATCCAACATCGCTGCCAGAGGATGTCTCTTGCATGCCCACAGCCACCATCGTTAGTACCAACAGTCTGGATCCACTATGTTCATATTTGTATTTCTCTTTTGGTTCTGGCTCCTATTCCCTGTGGTTATATTTACTGCAGAGCATACATCTTTACTCTTGGCAGCTGCTGCAGCACGTTGCTACATTAATGCCTACAGCACTGCCAGCAGTGCCAATGCAGAAATGTACAGAAGCTGCTCCCCTGTGCCTCCATGTCTTTGTGGTGCTGCCATCCACAGTGGTTTAATTCACCCCCCAGCGGTGATCCTAGGAATCTAATGATTCATAGAAACTCTATAGTGAAATACATCTTTCAGGTTTTCACTTGCTGTTCTCTCTCCCAGGAATCTTAATTCAAATCTGTAGGAGTTAGAAGAGAGAATTACATTTGTTCATTTCTGCAGTCATTTGCTCATGGAGTCAACATATTTTTATGGAGTTCCTATTAAATACCAGGTGTACTGCTCAGCAGTGAGAACAAAAGTATCATTCCCTCCATCCCTCCAAGTCAACTGGACAGTCTAGTTTGGTGGAAGAGAAAAATTTTCAAGAGATTTGTTTAAATCTCAAAATTTTAAAAACACATCATACGCCAGACATCCAGAATAAAATAATAAATAAGATTCACCAAGTCTTTGCTATTTTGGAAGTGAAGTCCCTCTCCTCTTGGAGAGAATTAATAAACAAAACCATAAACTCAAGTAGTGATAGCTGCTATGAAAAAGAAGAACAAAGCAGAAAATCAAGTACTATATTATATATGAATTACACAGAAATGTGATTTAGATAAAACATCTTCTCCAGCAATATATCATTTAAGCAGAGATTTAAATAAGGATAGGAAAATTTAGATAAACAAGAAAGATGATAGACAATTACAACAAAACATTCAAAGCCTCCTGTTATTAAATTTTAAATAGTTTCTTTTATAACTAAATTTTATTTTGATTATTGTCACAATTTACTAAGCCATTGCATTCTTGTTTGTATGTTAACACATTTATTAAAATTGTTCTCCTACATCTTTTGCCTCTTTCTGTTAAAACTACGTTACAGATTAATGTGCACAACAGAAAACAAGTGAGTTTAATCAACAGTTTTTCATTCTAATACCCAGTTACTTATTAGTTACTGAACATGAATTTAAATGTAGTCAATCTGTTCTTTTACAAAAATCATTAGTTCTTTGATTGAGGTCAATAGAGATAGATAAACCGAACATGCACACGGATTAATCATCAACTAACAGGAGTGATTTGATCAATGAAGTTAAGGATAATCATTCTGGACATTTGTAATAGGTAATTAGATTATTTTAATGCAAAAAATACTTTAGATCTAGCTCTTTATGAACAGTTTACCCAGAGAGACTAATCATGGTTACATGTCTTTGTTGTTCTAAAGGGATACTACACAAAAGGCAAATTGACACAGATTTTAAATGCTATGGCTCTAATATCTTTAGTTCTTTCTCTCTCTCTCTCTCTCCCTCCCTCTCTCTCTCTCTCTCTCTCTCTCTCTCTCTCTCTCTATATATATATATATATATATATATATATATATATATATATATAAATAATATATATGTATGATATAAATTTCTTACATTGAAATATAACATGAACTTTTCTGGTTTATATAAAAATTGTGGAAACTCTTAACTGTTGTTTAGTTAATGCAATATATAAGATCTCTGAGTGTACAAAATTAATACAGAGGTTTTTCAATTCACTAAAATTTTGAATACATATATATATTTTTTTTTTTCCCAGAATACCTTCCAGGAAATTAGCACTGTATGTGATTTTAGTGCCAGTTGTAAAGCTTATCCCTTCAAATGTTAAATAATTGAGTCATTAGTTAAAATCAAGAAACTGATCTATACATTATGAGTTGCTTAGATTTTTAATAAGATAAACACTAATTTTAGCTATGGTTTGTGGCACTCTCTTTGTTTCATCACATTTAACAATAACCCACCCAAACACTGTGTTTTTTATCAAAAAATTTGAAGTGCCATTTCTAAGGCACCGAGTTTTAGACATTTTTATGATCTTTTGGCAGATACAACTAGTATGCAAATAGCTGTAATCTGCCTCAGCGGTGTTACTGAACCAAACTGTTTTGGATAAATCTTTGGAGAATTTCAAGTGGCATAATCCTATAGTTAATTTCCAATGCTTATTTTATTTCAAATCCATGATTATACTTTTTACATGTTGGGATAATATAAATTTTCCCAAAACATAGAAGCTTTTAAGAAAAAACATTTATTATCTCACAATTTGTGTAGCCAAGAATCTGGATCTTATTTTTCTGAGTCCTCTGGCTCAGAGTTTCTCAAAATTCAAGTTACTGGCTGGATCTGCAGGCAACTGTGTATCTGCTGTTGCATGAGGATAACCCATGTTCTTTGTTTGATTCCTTCGCCTTCTTTCTGTGTGGCTCCTGACCACGTGTTATAGAAGAAGTGAGTAGCTTCTAGCCTAAGCACTAAGAAGCAGGGAATTCAGGAAACCAGAAAATGTTTATGAGATCAGAGAAAAGTAGGACCTGGAAAGCAACCCTACAGTAGTTCATAAACTCTTGTGCATAACTCAGATCTTCTTTTACATGGATCTGATTCTAATTAGCATCTCTAAAACTTTACAACATGAGTAACGTGGAGAGATCTTTGTTAGAGTCTACTCATATTGACCATTGAGTGGTGCACACACAGGAAATAGCATGTTTTTGGGGTGTGGGCTTCTTTGTTTGTTTGTTTTATTGAGTCCTGAGTCCTTTTTGTATTCTGGATACAACGCCTTATCAGATACCTAATTTGCAAATAATTATCTTTCTTTGAATTGCCTTTCTTGATGGTTTTCATTGAGCACAAAACTTTTAAATTTGAAGTCTAATTTACCTATTTTTTTTCTTTTGATACTTGTGATTTCGTTATTACATCTAAGAAGACTTTACCTAAAGCAAGGTCACAAGTCTAACTCCTATATCTTATTATAAGAATTTCATGGTTTGACCTTTACATTTAGAACTGTGATTCATTTTGAGATAATTATTGGTATCATTTGAAGAAGGGTTCTACCTTCATTCATATCATCCACATGTGGAAAAGTGATAATCACAGCACCATTTGCTGAAAAGACTAAAATTTCCTCATGTAATTGTTTGGGCACCTTTGTTAAAAATCAAATAACTATAAGTACAAAGTTTATTTCTGGAATCTCAGTTCTATTCTATTGATCTATAGGTCTGTCTTTACACCAGTACTATACTGTCTTCAATATTTTGACTTTGCAGTAAGTTTTGAAATGAGGACTTAGGAGTAGTAACATTTTTTTAAGATTGTGTTGGCTATGCATATTATTTTGATTTCTCAATTATACAAAATATTTAGTTATTCTGAAAAATAAATTCAAAAGAAATACAAAAGAAAAAACAAAATTGAAAATAAAGTAAAAAATTTAATATATAAGTCAGATTGGCTACATAGATAAGTAATTAATAAACATATATTCCTACCACACTTTTTAAAAAACTTTATATTATTATTTATTTATTTTATTTAAGTATAATTGGTATACAAATTATATTAATTAAATTATTTTCAAATCATTACAATATAGTGATTTGATATATTTTACTTTACAAGGTAATCACTCCACCAATTAAAATTCTAAGAAAAATAGTCTATAAAGAGATAATAAGCTTTCCTCAGAAATTTAATTTTTAGTAATTAATATTGCTAAACAAGTTTTTGAATTTCGCTTTTGATTACATTGAGTATGTAAATGAAATTAGGAACAAAACATATAGGATAAAACGATAACATAAGATTTTAAAGAAAGTTTTATAAGGTTAAATTTTGTTTGGAAAATCAAATTTTATTCATCAGTCATGAAAATATATTTTCTGAGCTTCACCCTTGATAGAACCTAGAAGAAATGACATTTAGAAGCAATGAAAAACATTCCACTAAAGTATTTTTCTGAATAAAGAGATAGAAACTTCGGAGATTCAGAAAAGAACTATGTGATTATAGAATATTTTGTGCCAGAGATCGAAAAAAGTGCATAATAAATTGTAGGTTTTTTTATATCACACCATCACCAGCTTTAAGGGTGCCTCACTACCTGAACTTTGGAGAATATATTCATGAAACTAAATATTGATTGTCCACTGGAATATTTCTACTACTGTAGGTACCATGACCCCAACTTCTTTTGAGACACAGTCCACAGATAAAATAAAATTTTAACACAAATTTTAAAGAAAAATTGTTGTTCATATACATCTAAAGACATTGTCAATACAAGGATGTCAACTAATAAATTAAGAAAATATATAGTACCATGAAAATCATCATTTTACTACCTTTAATGAAATTATAAGTTCAGGTAAGGATCAGTAATAAATGTCAGCATTGGTTGAAAGTGGTTCTTTACTATTACATGTATTGATTCCTACTTGAAAAGTGGAGATATTTTTACAGGGAAGAAAGCTGGCAGTCATCACTTTAAGAAACGATTAAAATTAGTACCACTAAAAGATTACCTATATCTGCTGCCTAATGGGATGTGATATTATGTACCCAGAGCCACTCTGAAGAACCTTGGAAAAAGGTTTAACTTAAGTCTAACTAAGGTTTAGAGTTATTCTCTTTTAAAACAAAATTAAATTATACCACATGGCCATAGATAAATCCAGAATATTTAACTTCTATCAGGAAACTTGCCTGATTGCTTTAAAAGTCCAAGTCATTGAAATATGCAGCAGGCGCCATTTTAGTTAAAAAAGAAATGAAGAAACATAATATACAATGTAAAAATCTGGATTCTGGATCCTGGTTTGAAACAAAAGAGATATTTGTAAAAGCCAATGTTATTAAGAAATCGATCGTTCTTATTGGTATGAAAATGAGAGAGCAGTGTTGATGTAGAACAGGGTTCAACAACCATGGCCTTGAGCAGAGGTCAGGCATGCTTATTTCCCATTATAAAAATGTTGGTTTAAAAAAAAGAATCCAGGTTTTCCAAATGAATAAATAGTCCTCGGGTATTGAAACTACAGCCCGTGAAGGTGTCAGCAGGGCACTTTTGCCTTGTTTCCTTGGGATCTGTGTACAAGGAGAAATGACACATGTACATACACGCTGATGCTCATACTGCTTACTGTGCCACAAGCAATGAAATCCTTCTTCTGTGACACGGAAGTCCACTATCAGGCCCCTGTACTGCAGCACGCAAACTTACTAATTAGCTGTCAGGTAAAGCCTCGGACCCTTCTCAAACTTTGTAGTTCACTAATCACATATCCTGTACAAATTTCTGAGTTTGAAAAATTTTGGATAAAAGTTAAAAAGGAAATTCTTATAAGACTTGTCTGTGATGCTGCTACAAATCTAATGCAGTTGAAGAAGTCTGATCTATTCAGACACGTTTTGTTAGGTTGATTCTACGGTAAAGAGAAAAGACTCTCACGGGTGTCATTAAGAATGTAATATTTACAAAATGACTTAAGATTCCAACTGGGGGAGAAAGCTGGAAGGCAGTGATAGTAGGCCCATAGACAGGTGATTAAAAATAAATAAATAAAGCAGAAGAAATGACTTGCAAATTTTTGCAGGTTGATAAATTTTCAGTTTTTCTTATTTTTCTGGTTTGATTTCTGGTTAAATAACATTTTAAAAATGAATTTGTATATCATTATCTATTCTCTGCTTCATAACAACTTAAATGACAGAATGTTACGTAGTTCTGAACACTGGCACAGGAGAATTACTTCACTTTTTTTTGATTCCCTTGGATGCTCTGTTTCGTTGTCCTCCTCATGAATCAAATTAGATTTGCCAAAAGAGTCATTAGACTCATAGAGGTTTTACAACATTTTTATAGAATGGCACATGGCATGCCGGAATTAATTCATAAGGTTCATAGAAAAGAAAACATTATAAAATAATCTACCTACATAAAAATTGCAGGCATTACTTCATTGCCTTTAATTCTATAATGTTTCTCATTATTTTTCTCCTTTTATAATACCCAGATAATTTGCAGTGAAGTTTTGCTTGTTGCTTGAGAGTACTGGATGCTTAAGTTCTGGTTAATGGAGAGTCTACTTACACTGATCCAGTACTTACCAATCCCTGCTGGTGAGAGTCTACTGTATATTGCAAGTAAGGGAAGCTATAGACCAATATGTCTTAGGAGGAGAAGTGCAAGAACCCAGAATAAAATATTAACAGATTGAATCTTGTAATGTATACAAAGAATTATACACTACAGTCAAGTGGGATTTATCCCAGGTATGTGAGTCTGAGTCAACACTGGAAATCAATGACGTAACTTACCTCATTGATAGGCTAAAAAATATGGTTTTGTCAATAGGTGTAGAAAATCATTTTAAAGAAATCTAACTCCTCTCATTGTAAAACTTTCAGTAAATTAGGAACGGAGGGTAACTTTCTTAACTCAAATAATGTCTACAGAACAACTACAACTGATACCATACTTAATGGTGAGAAATTGGAATCTTTTCCATTATTATTAGCTACAAGGCAAGGATGTTCTCTCTCACCACTTATTTTCAATATCATATTGAAAGTATTGGAATGCAAAAAATTAAAGGTATCTTCAAAGGTGTAATGCTACTGGATGTATTGGATGTACTGGATTTACTGGATGTAAATTACTACTGGATGTCAGAAATATAAAATTGGGAAGAATTTTCATAGTGAAAATATAAACATTATATTTTCTCTTGGTGCAGTGTTGTGAATGCAGAAGTATGTGGTTTATCTAGACTTACCAATATTGATGGGATGGGTGTCAGCATAGGCAGTTTTGTTTAGTATCATTTAACTTGTTTAATAAGCTATATCACTACAAGAGAAAGAGAAGAATTCATCCTAGGTACAAAAGAGAATATTCTGTGGAATTTTAAGTTTTCAGGTCAGCTTATTTAAAATAGATATGATCACCAAGGTAGCATAGTGGGAATTGCAGACAAGTGCTGTAAGTATGATTAAATTGGGCCGAGGAGCGTGAAGAAAGTTTACTATTTGAGCACCAGCGATTCCAGGGGAAAGTAGAATGGATGGAAGAAAATTACCTAAAATTAATATTTTTCTGTAATATTTTTGTTATTATTTATTTAGAAATGCCTGAGTTCCTAAGCAGGATTGTCATGGTCTCAGAGAAACGGGCTGCTTGAGACTGGGAAAGACCTACCCTTGGTCTGACCTGAACAAGGCTGACCTCTGTCCTCTGGATTGTGGTTAATGCCTTGCTTAGAAATAGGTTCCAGAAAGTTTGCTTGAAAAGAAGGGCAATGAACCAGGATAAACTGAAATAAATATTAAAATTGATTGCTGAAATTAAGCTGTTATATTTCTAGTTATACTAGTTTGGCCTTGGGTAGGCTACTCTATAACATTTTTATCACATGGACTGCATAGTAGATGGTAAGAAGAACCATCTCTTTAGAATAATTCTATAGAGGTTGTAACTTAAAACTTCAAATAAACTCTTCCAGATTTTGGTTCACAATATGTAGCATCACAAACTGGAGATAACGTTTCTTTTTTATTTTTCCTAATTCAACTCATATTCACTTTGAACAACTAGAGACATTCATTATTTCTGTATTTCTCTTAAAGATAAGCCTCTTAGCATTACCTCAATCACCATCATTGTGTTCCTTATTATTTTTAGTTTTTTCATTTGTTTGCCTTTCATAAACACTCTTTTTAGCCTTATTGGTATCATTTCCAGGGTTTTCGGACTCACTATCTGCTATCCTGTCTGATTCATCATTCAGCTTGCTCCTGTATTATCAGATAACACATTATTAATTTTATTGTTCTGCTTCTCCTAGCTGACATATTCAACAGGATCAGATAAAATTTTCTTTTCTTTTATTCAAGATAAAGCCTCTCTGTGCTATTTGCTAGTAATAACTCTTTGCTATATTATTTTATTCATTATTGTGTTCAGTGGTCTGGGGAGTGGCAATTTCATCGATTATCAACCAGAGTTTTGATTGCGATCCCCTATACTCCTATGATTAAAATTTATAATGTCTTCCCTCAGGTAATTCAATCTTAATTTAATATTAAAGATTAATACATTATCATTTAGTGTTCTTACTTTCTTAATTTATACAGTATTCAGTGCAAGTTATGACTTTGTTTAGATAGGTTATAAGTTGTTGCCACTTGGCTAATCTTAGGTTTATTCTTGACTCAAAAATTTATCTAATAGTATTAAGGAGATAATATTATACTTCACTTATTTCTTATTTACCATAGTTATTATAGACATACACAAATGCATAAGTCATAGTAAGAAGGTATTAAAATCACACAGCTGTATTCATTTATTAAATATGTATTTCTGATCACTTTTTATGTAGCATGCAATTTAATAAGCATTGGAGACTTAAAGACAAAAAAAATCATTTCTTTCCTCAAACAATTTACAGTGTAATGGGAAGGTTGTTCATATATGCGGTAATGCAGTACTATACTAGGATTTGCAGTGAAAATAAGACTAAAGTTTGAAGGTGTCTGTTTTGTGGTGCTTGAGGGACATATATATATAAAAAGATTCAAGAAAGAATTGTATATAGTCTTTTAGAAATCTACCTAGATGCCTGAGTCAGAGATAAAGACTTGGAATTTATTATGTTTATTGTGATAGTTATTGGATAGAGAATTCTATTTCTAGGTAGAGAGAGCTTACTACTGAACTCTGGGAGACACAGGATTTGACTTCGGTTTCAACTTTGTTTTAACTTTATTTATACCAAAGGATAGAGTAAAGGATACCTTGGAGCACGAAAGTGTATACAAAGAATATGAGTAATATGACCTATGATATAAATTAGAGAGGATTCTAATAGAGACAATATTTATTTTTTCTTTTTAACATGAGGAGATCTGAGTTTGTTTAATTGATGATGGCAAAGGGCTGTAGTAAAGAAGGGGACAAAGTTAAAATTGTAAGAAATGGACAAATACTTGAGTTTAGTGTTGACTTAGCAAATTATTTGTTATTTATATTAATTGACTTGAGAAGTGTTTTTTGTGTTGATTAGTCTAGTAAATCATTACATAAACTTTTTATACAATGTATTTATACACTAAAGGTATTTAATAATGAGAGCTACTATAAACATAATTATGTTCATTATTTTCCTAAGATAATGTAACCTAATTGAGACTGAAGTGAGCACTTTGACTTTACCTTATTCCCTCCATTATTTCCATACTACCTATAAAATTAGAATTGACCATCTGTTTTGATTACTATGAATTGTTGGTTGGTATGTAACCATTTCCCATTTTTTTTCTAATTTTACTACAAGAAACAAAGCTTTTTATTGTAATAAGGATGTATGTGTATATATGGTTATAAGAATGTTAGAGAGGGTACATGTTTCTAGGAAAAATATTTCAATGTCCTACTCACATAATCCATCTCATAGAGAAAGGTACGTGGTCCCGACAGTAACCCAGAGGTCTGTGGATCCTCTGTATATGTTCTGTCACATCATTTGCATATAATCAAATGTTATCTTACTAAGTGTTTATGTTAGTGATTGGATATAGGATAGTAATTCTTTCTCACAAGTTAGGAGACATATCACAAATATTGGGATGCATATCTACTTAATTTAGGAAGAGACATAATTGAAACAGTTGAAGAATACTAAAACTTGTGTTTATTCTTTTGGATTTAGTCTAAATTTGACAATTTAGAATACAGAACTAAATGATTCAAGCCATCAATTGTTGAGTGAATAGTCCATTTAATTTAGAATTATGCAACAACAAAAGCAATGGATAGGTTATTGAAATTTAAACTAAGGTTTAAGGTTCAACCTGCCATGTTAGGAGCATTTCTTTGTCTTCTAAAGGAATAAACACATAATAAACAAAAAGGAATTCACAAACAAAGATTTTAGAGTATTTCAGAGAAAGAGAGAGAGACACTAGCTTTGGAGTAAGGATGAAATGAACACAAGCATCAAAGTCAGAACAAAGAATGTGGTTCACTGTTGCCCAGTGAGCGGAAAGAGGAGTTAGCATAAGAAGACTCCAGAAAGAATCTGGGTTCAGTTATCAGGCAGGAGAAAGTTGTAATGGAATTCATATTAAAACCAAAGGAGGGGTTCCCTGGTGGTGTAGTGGCTAGGCTTTGGCGCTCTCAACGCTGCAGCCTGGGTTTGATTCCCTACCAAAACAAAACAAAACAAAAAACAAAGGAATCAACTCAGCCTGGATTAAAAAGCCTTCTCCAATTCATGGTGCTATACTTTGCCAACAGGAACTACACAGAGAATAAGGAGCCTGCATTTTCCTCAGGCAATCTAATGCTGATGTGAATGCCTGTAAATACAGCCTTCATGTATTAGCATTTGTGGTGTCATTAGGGAGTACGCATAACCCAACAGCATTCATATCTCCTCATCTTAAAGTTATTTTACTGATAGCTTTCCAAAAGTGATGGCTGGCAAGCTCACAGTTTTGCTTTTATGGGAATGCCTGAAACAGAGCCACTTCCCCAACAGAAAAGAAAAAAAAATCATCCTTACCCTTCCTGGGCTTCATATCTGAATAAAGGAAAATTAAATATCTCTATGCTTACAGGAGCATCCTAAGCATGACCCAAACAACTAAAGAAACAAAAAAGAACAAGTAAAAATAAATAGTCAGTCAGTTAATAATACATAAGCAAAACAAAAAAATATAAAAGCCTGAACCAAGGGAAGAAAAAATACTGTAGAAAACTAATGATTTTACAATAAGCTAATTTTAAATTAAATCATATATGTGGAGAAAAAGACATTTCTTAAAATAATAAGATGCCATAGGAAAAGAAAAAGAAAATAAAGGAAAGCTAATAATAGAATTTATAATTCAAAGAAAAATTAAAAAGCTATGAACACTGTATTCAAAAAATATTCTCTCAAAATGAAGAGAGAAAAAAACCTATGGAAGAAAAGAGGCACATAATTTTGGGGAGATGCTCAGTCTCATGTGTCAATGTAGATGCTTCCAATTGCACGTAGGAGGAAATCTAACTTAAATTGTATTATAATAACAATGTATTTGTTCCGGTATCTGAACTGCCCGGAGATGAGATAAGCAATGGAAGTTCTGTGAGAAAAGCTCAGCCTCTTGCTCTGTGATCCTCTTGGCTTTGCTTTCTTCTGTGTGTGACCTTCATCCTCCAGCTACCTTTTCTAGCTGCAGCAGCAGTCCCTCACGTCACATGTACACACCACTCTATCCGGATAAGTGAGCATTCTTCAAACGTAACATCAGCAAACAAGAAAGCTTTCATTCCAGAACCCCTAGCCAGGGCCTCCTTCATCATCACGAAACCACATTTCCTGCCGACAGACCTTCCAGTCCGAGGCCTGGAGCCCACAGTGTGTTCTGGCTGGTGATTCAGCAGCACAAGGTGAGCCTTTCACCCACCTCTGATACGGGTATTAAACATCCTAGAGGTAAAGTTGGCAAAACCTTGGACATCACCCACCTATTAATGGTTGAGGCTGGCATTATGCTAAGTAAAGTAAGTTTGGCAGAGAAGGACAGGTACCGTAAGATCTGACTTAGATGTGACTCTAAAATAAATAAATAGATAGATAACCAAATTCATACATACAGAAAACAGATTGGTGGTTGGGAGAGGTGGAAGGTGAGGGGGTGGGCAAAATGGGTGAAAGGAGTGAAAGGTACAGATTTCCACTTATGAAGTAAGTACGTCCTGGAAGTGTACACCATAGTGATTGTAGTTAGTTAAACTTTATTGTATATTTGGAAGTTATTTACTGAGTAGATCTTAAAAATTCTCATGACAACATAAATATTTGTAATTATGTGTGTTGATGGATGTTACTTAGATTTACTGTGGTGATAATTTCTGAATATATACAAATATTGAACCACGTGTTGTACACCTGAAACTGACAGAAAGTTATACGTGAATTATATCTCAGTAAAAATAAATAAATAAATAAAGGCACTTTTGTATATGTTTGTATATTTAAACACCACAATCTTATGAAATGTAATAAAATATTAATCAAATGATATTGTGTATGTTTTTATAAGAATAAAATAAATCCACATATTTGACAAATATATATATACACACACACACACACACACATATATATATATAAAATAAAAGAAGCCAAACAAATAAGAATAGATCTCAAATAATCAGATTGCAAAAATAAAGAACACTATGAGTGTTCATTGAAGAACTCACACACACACAAAAATACATGCAATGATTTAAACCTCATGGACTATAATAATGCAACAAAACTATTAATACAAATGAATGTGAAAGGTAGTTTTAAGTACATATTAGTAAAATCACTAGATATTTACTAAGTATTCTTCATTGTTCTCAATCATGTTATTTAGCCCACATATATATTCATGTAATATATTAGCTTCCCACAACCCCATCATAATTCAAAATTCTAAAAAGAAGTGGTACCTGGTACTATTTTGTTTACAAAGTGTAAAAACACCAAGAGTGTATCAGTCATATTTCCTGCATAATAAAACTACAACAGACTTAGTGTGATAAAAACAATCCTTTTATTTAGCCCATAATTTTGTTACTCAGTTGTGTGATTCGTGTGGGCCAGCTCAGTTGATCTCTTCTGGGTTCTTTTATGCATCTATTGCCAGCTGATGTGTCACCTGGCTGCTGAATGTTCTAGGGTGGTCTCACTCAAATACTCAGTCGGTGTAAGCCTGATGGAATAGGATTGCTAGGATAGCTCATTTCTGCTCTTAATGGTTCCGTGTCACCTATTAGACTAGCCTTGGCTTTTTCGTGTACTATCCCACGGTAGTTACAGGATTCAAAAGTAGCAAGAAAGAACCTGCTAATATGTAAACACTTTTAAGTCTATATTTGCATTTCACACGTAATGTTCTATGACCAAAACAGCCTCTTCATCAAGCCAAAATCAAAGAGCAGAGGGCTAGACGTTACCTTTTACTGGGAGGATCTGCAGTATCGTGGTTCAAATACTTGTAACAAGGACAAATATTTGTAGCCATTTTACAGTGTAACAAAAAAATGTTAACTTTAAAAAAACTATTTTAGATAGGTAAACAGATATACACATAGATATTGATATAGATATACACATGCATTATTATACATAGGCACACAAAACATATATGCACATATACAGGCCTTTCCTTTTTTAGCATAAATTGATAACACTATGGAATCTTCTCTTTTCATGGATTTTAATTCAGTGCCCAGAAACCATACCATTCTCAGATTTACTTATTCAGGGCTTGGAGAAATCATATTGAATTTTCTATTCCATGAATAGTTCTTCATTAATTCCATAAATAACTATTGAGCACTTATGATATGTAAGCGGTATTTTATACACTAAATATTTACCAATGAGAAAAATAGGTGAGCCCGTGGAGCTAATTTTTAAACATGAAAAAAAAGTTAAAAACAAATAAATTGTAAAGGTATTTTTCTGATTTTGCTGGACAGGCTCCACACAAAAGACCTAGAATGTCAATTTATTCTAGCATAATAAATATATATCCACTCCTTTCCTAATATTTGATTACAGGTACTTTCCTGTGGTAACATACTTCTTTCTTACCACTATTCCTTTTGTAAAGAGACACATTCAATTTTCTGTATTAGAAGAATTCAGTATTATTGTGCTGCTGAGAAGTTGTCAAAGTGAAATGCATTAAGTAGCTTAGAATTTTGCAGTAGCCCCTAAGAGTCGTTCTTCCTATTATAATACTGTGACATTCATGTCTTGTAATGGTGATATGCCCATATATATTAAAAATATTCTTGTCTTTCTAAATGTCTTAGCATAATTGTATTTAAATTGCCAAGACTTTCTGTGTAGGTCAGAGTGTTCAAATGCACAGCTACTCTGAAGGATGATCTGTAAAGTAAGGAACAAAAGAAGAGACTAAAGCAGTTATTAGTTTGCATAATTGTAGTACTTTTATTGGCACATTACCACAAAAATTAATTTGTTTGACTTAAAAAAGGGATACTTGGCTTATAGTATTTGTGAAAAACAATAATTAATAATTAAATATATCTCATCTTTGGTAAATACAAAACATAAATATAAAACATAACATTTTTTAAAATTCTGAAACATAAGAGTACTGTAGTAGATGAATGAATAAACAAACTGTGGTTCATCCAGACAATGGAATATTATTCAATGATAAAAAGAAATGAGCCATCAAGTATGAAAAGATATGGAGGAAACTTTATACATGTTGCTAAGTGAAAGTAGCTAATCAAAAATAATTGTAAGTACTATATGCTTTCAACTGTATGGAATCGTAGACAAGACAAAAGACAATAAAAATATCATTAGTTTCCAGGGGATTGGGAAAGAGGGAAAGAGTGATAAGTGGACCATTTTTAGAGCAGTGATACAATTTTGTATAATATTGTAATAATGGATATTTGTCATTATATCAAAACCCATAGAATGTAACATATAAAGTGACCCTAATTTAACATTGGCTCACAAAGTGTAACAAATATACCACACTAATAGAAAATATTAATAAGGGAGAATGTGCGTGTTTGCATGTCGGTGTGTCTCTGTATGTGTGTTGGGAGAAACTCATGGATCAATTTTTTGGTAAGCTCATAACTATTCTAAAAAAATACAGTTTAAAATTTTACTTAAATAACCAATTATTTTTATAATTTAAGTCACTGGCTGAGTCAAATAACAAAAACTAACACAAAAGATCATTGTAATTAAGAGGTAAACCCTCAAGTGTTATGAGAAAAATATCATGGTTCCTTTTTGTCTTCAGGGTATTAAGAATCATTTATTTTAGATCTCAATTAGAAAAGTATGATTCCTGATAAAAGAATTATACTTCCTTCGCCTTGGTGCACAAAACATTGCATCACAGAGAGGAAGTCAGTGAAATTGATTGAAACTATTATACTATTAACATAACATTGCTAACAGTTCTCCTACTAGCACTGCTAATGATGACGGTGATGATGATGATGATGATGATAATGATATCAACTTTAATTTAGCTCTTCTTATGTGATAGGTACTTTATCAGTCCATTTTTTTGTTTACTGTCATTTTTTTCCTAACAACTCAATGGTGCAAATGCCAAATTTTAGAGGTGAAAAAGATAAACCAGAAGCTAAAAACAAATACTCCAAGATAACAAGCAGGAAATTATAATAGATATGTTAGTGATAGAATGCCTTCATTAAATATAAAGGACACTATTGGCAGAACTTGGCAAGAAAAATAATAAAACTATGTTCAAAACTGAACATTTCTTACTATATTTGAGTAAGAATTTTAACATATTCTTAGTAAGGAAGACATTTTTTTATATTGCCACAAACCACAATATGTTAATTACATTACTGATTTATAATTCCCTTGCTTCAAATGGAACATTTAATATGTATCTATATTTCACTATGTCATTTACTATGCTTCAGCCTATTTTACTGTAGTATACATGATACCTGAGGTCAGACAATTAATTTCACAAACTCATCCTAGCAAAAGTGCTACATACCTCATTGCTGAATATCACTATGGTCATCTTCGCAGTACTCCTCCTGGGAAGCTATGCACTGACATCAGTGCCTACTCCACTCTTCAAAGCAATGTTGGAACTCTTTTTCTGGAATGACCATCACAGCTGTCGTCTTACTACTTCTGATGTCCTGAATGCTATCAAAATGTCTTACCTTCACTATTTATTTTATCTTTGATCAAAGAAAAAAGTCATTGCTGGCCAGATCAGGTGACTAGGGAAGCTAGTCACCTCACAGACAGTGCCCTGTGAGCTGGTGCATTGTCATGATGCAAGACCCATGAGTTGTTGGCAAAAAGTTTAGGTCGTTTCCATTTAACTTTTTCATCCAGCATTTTCAGCACTTCCTAACAGTAAACTTGGTTGACTATTGGTACAAAATAATAATGAACAATTCCTCTGATATCAGAAAAGATTAACAACATTGTTTTGGCTCTTGATTTAGACTGATGAAAAATTTTCTGGTCATGGAGTATTGGCTGACTTCCATTGTGCACTGTGACTCTTTGTTCTAGGGTTGTATTGTTACACCCATGCCTCGTCACCTGGGATAACACAGCTCAAAATATTGTCTTGCCTCTCCAAAAGGTCTTGGCAAACTTTGACTTTCCTTCGCTTTTGTTAATCAGTGAGCTCCTTCAGGACTGTTTTTGCTTATGCCACGATTTTCAGTTAAGATTTTCCTGATTATCTATGGAGGTTTGCTTGGTCTGCTATGCTTCTCACAGTCAGCAGACAATTTTGACATGCAACTTGACAAATTTTTGCAATGTTTTAATCAGTTCTGCTCATTACTGACCTCCCTGACCTTTCTTCATCATTGACAATTTCTCTCCCCTCAGAAAAACATTCATTCCATTTGTACTCTGCAGTTTTCTTCATAAACTTGGACTAGCTGGTCCCTGATTCACTTCCACTCTTGTCAAGTTTCACAAAAAATTGAATGTTTGTTCTTTGCTCTCACTCAAGCTCTGATATTCTTACAACAGCACACAAAAACACACAGCAACAATAATGAATACCACTCATCAAGATACGACCACACATCGATATGAACACAATTGTGAGACACAAATATACCAAGGTTATGAAACCTTACCGAGTCATTTGTACAGTGCTGCCAATGTAAGCGCATGGTGGCAAGTTTGTGAACTTAATTGTCAGATTTCGGAGATGACCACAGTTCTGATTGCCATTCCAGAGAGAATTCCAAAATTGCTCTGACAGGTGGACTTGGCACTGGAATCAGTGTATAGCTTCCCAAGGGGAGTACGTCGAAGACAACTATAGTGATATTCAGCAGTGAGTTATGTAGCACTTTTGCTAGGATGAATTTGCAAAATTAATTTTCTGACCTCGTAAGTTCAATGGTTGATTATTATTAAGTAATTGAAAATAAACATGTTAAATTACTGTGTACTGATCCATTGCATTTACTTAAAACAAAAATCTGTAATATGTTTTTTGTATCTATGCCTATGTAGTTACAGTTATTTGGCAAATTATATTTGCTTAAGAAATAATAATAGTAATAATAATAATAATAACTAAAAGTTTACCTATGTACCTGTCTTCAACTTGCTATCATTTTCTAACAGATCGTGATTTGCATAATTTCTATGTGTAAATGTTTACAAAAATTTTTTGAGAATGGTTACCCAATATTTAAACTAACTATACAAAATATTATTCTTCTTATCTTTAAAAAGAAAGTTTCTTATACTATAAAATTTTCAGCCATCTTCCTTCAATTATAATATATTTTAAATATTTAGAACACTCCAAAAGACATAGTAAGAGCTAATAGGGAAACTAAATATACTGATAAAATAGCATATTTAATTTTTTCAAACAATTGTATATTCCTTAATTATGCTTCAAAATTATAGCTGCATATGATAAATGTAAATATATATAATATGTATATGTATATATAAAATATCAGAACATTTCCCAAGGCTCTCTAAGATATATCATTTAAATTGTATTTCTGTTTTGTAAATTGAATCAAACCATTACAAAATAGTGCTTTCATACTTATTGATAAATGTGAATGAATTTCTTATCATTGTTTCTATCATACCATAATCAACAAATCTAAAAAGATAAATAAAATGTTTGCTAAGAACAAGATCAATTTCACTTCGTAGCAGTTTTTAAATTGTGTTTGTCAATTGTTAGTGAAATTATGGTGATAGATGATTGCTTATCTTGACCTTTCACTACTCCAAGGCCATGGTGTGAAAGAGTAGGTTGCTGTTGTAAAGTTTTCTTGCTTTGTGTAAATTTATAGGATCTCAGAGTTATTTCTCAAAGAACAGAATGAAATAGATAGCTGTCTGGAAAGACTTATGAATTTCCACCCTTACATTTGAGATATTATATCTAATTTCAACATTTTTACAAATCTGCTTATTGTACTGTAGCTAATTATGGCTCAATTTATTTTAATTATACAACTATGCAGTCAGTTTTTTTGGTACATCTGTACCTGGTCTTTTCACTTATTGTACTTATTTATTAAATTTACTTCATTATAAATAGGATTTCCTTTGTATTCAATATTTAGATGTGTCCTTTTTTTCTCGAAAAGTGTTTCAAGCTTAAATTTTTAGCTGGAAAAAGTACTTCCATATGACTTAGATCCCAAAATCATTAACTTTCTCTTACGCAGATTTATTTAAAAATCATAAGTTAATGCAAAACTGAGCAAATGGTGATCCAAAACAACTCTAGACTATGCCATAAAGACACTTGATTTTTAATAAAAGTACAGATGTGAAATACAACATTTATATTGTGATCTCTATTGCTGAAATAAATTCAATATGCATTTACTGGCATCGTGCAGTCTTCTATAGGATGGAAAAATAAATAAATAAGCCATACCCATTTAAGGATTTATAACATGTGGGGTTACAGTCTCATTTTGAGAGGAGCACCTCACCTATCAACATTTTCTCTTCCCCTCTACACCACATACACATGCACAACCATACTCACAAACACACACACACACACCCAAAAAAACAAAATTTTGAAGAGGAATGTTCTGTACCTTTGAAAAAACAGTTTACACTCGTGAATCACTTACTACAGAAATTGATGCATTTACAATGCTATAATTCCCCATTTCATTGCAAAGCCAGAGGGCTGACCTATAATTTTTAGGTTTAAGGGCTATTGTGTGAAGACCCTACTTTCTTCTAATATTTTTCTTTTTCTATTGAAACTATTCAGTTATTATTTGGACTAAGGTATTTTTTTCTAAGAACGTTTTATTAAAATCCAAAGAACTCTAGGTACTATTTTTATTTATTTGCTTCCATTTTCATCCTTGAGACAGATTTATTATCAGATGGTTTATTAATCACCCAGGAATTAGAATTCATCAGTGTCCTGAAGAATGTAGTGTAGGACAATTCTTGGATGTAAGAACGTGCCATGCTTTATTTTTCAATGTATACTCCTCGGGTTTACTTATATTTAGGTTTTACAAATGTTTTCCTTACTATCTAGATATTTTGTTATTATTTTTTTTCCATATGTTCATAGTGAAAAGCAAAACACATTGTTTGCTTTCCATAATTTTGTGATTTTTTTACAATGCCTATCTGTTAAAAAATGAAGAAAAATGTATTTCAACTATAGCAAAGGGAAGTGGAAACAATATGAGAACAAATAAAATGGAAAGCTAGTTCATTTACTGGAAGGAATGTATACATCTCACAACACTTGAAGACTAGAGTTTATGGCCATTACCCAAACTGAACTCAAATGTAAGAGCATTATGCTGCATTTACTTCTGGTATCTAGATTCTTTTGCTTAACATTATATTTAGAAGTTAATCTATATTGTGCATGTGATTATAGTTAGAACATTAGTTTGCATGTGGTTATAGTTAGTACATTGTTTCCTTATTTTTTTTTAACTTTTTATTCTGAAATAAGTTTAGAGTTATAAGAAGTATGAACAGTATGGAGAAGTCTCCTGTATTTAAGCTAATTTTTTAAGACAGGTATAATATTGATGCCCAATCCAGAGTCATTATATGACTTTTATTCATGGTCTTACATGTAAACATAAATATATACACATAAATAGATTTGATATACATACACACACACATACACACACACACACATTTGGTGTATATATGTAAATTAAATCTGGAAACAAAGTCTTAAAACTAACATTATGACTAAATAGATTTAATTCTGTAAATCAAATTCATGAAAAATTCTAAGATTGCACTAGTTATAATAAAGTTTTTATATAAAATTAAAAGGGCAACAATAAATTTCAAATGCAATTTATTGGCTGCAATTTTTAGCAAAGTTCATACTAGTGAAAAATTACAGTGGTACTTCAATAGTCATTGTTAATTGGTTCTGGGAGATGCAATGTGTACATTTAATACTATGAATCAAATTCACAGTATTAAATGACAAGTACCAACCCAAGTTTTCACACAAGGAATAATGTAAATAATTTAAATGCATTCTCAAACCAAAAATGCACAAAATGACCACAGAAGTTAAGATAAAACCTCAAGGGAATGTGCACAAGGCAATAGCTACTGTGTGATTAATGTATTACCCCTCATTATGGCTGGAAAGGGTAGTGAGTTATGAGGCAAAGAACACTGACAAATTCCAACTTGCACACTGCCAAGCACCAAACAAACGACAAGTACCTGGACAAAAATTTTAAGTCAAAAAGGATGGGGTAATGCACGGCCTGGGTTCAATTCCCAGCCAGGGAGCTATCTCCCCACAAAAAAAGCATGGGGTGCTAAATTCGATGAGTTTCAAAGCAGTCAAGTACCAAGATATGACTATACTGGAGTTATAATTAAAGGGGTGAATTTTCACTGCCACTGTTGCTATTTTCTATTGTACTAGATTTCCAATCATCTCAGTAATATGGAGCTATCACTAAAATATGTTACCTATTTATTGTCAAGGCACTTTATAAAATAGGAATAAAAAGGAATTTTCTTTTTAATCAAGACATTAAAGTCAGGAAACCCACAGTTCTTACACGAAAATATTGCTAAATATGACTGCATAAACATAGTAAAAAGTTACCAAAAAATACCTTAAACTAAATAAGTAAATACAATAAATGACAATAGGAAAAATATTAGTAATTTCTATGCTTAACACTTGTACAAATTTCTTGATGTGTTCAGAGGATCTCACACATTGATCAATAGCATTGTTTTAAAATTATATATCAATCATTTCACATGAAAATAAATTTAAGTTGCTATTACAAATATAACATGATATTGAATTTGGTCATAATCAAGTAAATCTAAATTCAAATAATGAGGTGGCTTTTTTGAAATGGCAGTATTGCAAACCCAAATACTTTATAATACACATTGCCAGAGAGAGTGTAAGAAAGCCTGAGCTCTCATATGCTATCGTTGATACTATTAATTTTTTCTACAGTATTTTTTATAGAAGAGGTAAGGAAATGGCCAACCTTTGGCTATTTTAAATACACATACATATGCAGTGACTCACCAATTACATCTTCAGAAATTTGTCTTCCATATAGGTATTAACAAAAAAAATGAATGATAGTGTGATAATTTTAGCATTATTATTAACTATTATTGAAAATATATGTATGCTATGAAATGACTGCAAATAACAATTTTTCACATTAAAAATACTGGATATCATCATAACTCAATGCATTGCAAAATCATTGAGTAAAATAAAAATAATTATATGTAATTCACTTATTTTTTAACAATTTCAAATGACCCTATCAATATTGAGTTCTCCCCTCTATCAACCCATTAGTTCACCTGTGTTATTCTAGTGGTAGATCATTATATGTTAATAACTGACCAATTCTTTTTAGAGAGAAGCTAAATCTAACCATTATCCTTGTGAAAGTAGAAAGACAAGCTGAAAATTGAGGGCTTAAAACCCTCAATTATATTCAATATACGAGGGCTGACAATTAAGTTCACAAACTTGCCACCATGCGTTTGTATGGGCAGCACTGTACAAATGACTCAAGGTTTCATAACTTCACTATATCTGTGTCTCACAGATGTATTCATGTCCACCTACGGCAGTGTCTTGCTGAGTGGTGTTCATTAGTGTTGTTGTGTGTTTTTGTGTGCTGTTGTGAGAATATTGGAGTTTTTTGTTTTGTTTTGTTTTTTTTTTTTGCTTTTTGGTATGTGGGTAGCTCCCTGGCTGGGAATCGAACCCAGGCCGCAGCGCTGACAGCGCCAACGCTGAAGCCCCAAGCCACTACACCATCAGGGGAACTCCCAGAATATTGGAGTTTAAATAAGAGCAACAAACAAACATTAAGTTCTTGGTAAACTTGGCAAGAGTAGATGTGAAATCAGGGACCTGTTAGACGAAGTTTATGGGGATAATGCCATGAAGAAAATAGCAGAGTACAATTGGATTAAATGTTTTTCTGTGGGAAAAGGAAGTGTCAACGATGAAGAGAGGTCAGTAATGAGCAGAAATGACAAAAAGCATTGCAAAAATTTGTCAAGTTATGTGTCAAAATCATCTGCTGAGTGTGAGCATAGCAGACCACGTAAACATCAATGGAGAAACAATTAGGAAAATCTGAACTGAAAAACCTGGCAGGAGAAAGGTGTGTACAGAAATGGTCTCAAAGGAGCTCATGGATGAACAAAAACAAAGAGAGTAGAAGTTTGCCAAGACCTTTTGGAGAGACAAAACAATGTTTTGGGTCATGTTATTAGTGGTGATGAGACATGGGTGTAAAAATACAACCCTGGAACAAAGCATCACAGTACACAATGAAAGTCAGTCAGTTCTCCACAACCAAAAAAGTTTCATCAGCCCAAATCAAGAGTCAAAATGATGTTGCTAACCTTTTTTGATATCACAGGGATTGTTCATTATGAATTTGTACCAACTGGACAAATAGTCAACCAAGTTTACAGTGTGGAAGTGCTGAAAATGCTGCACGGAAAAGACAAAAATGACCTGAACAGCTCATGGATCTTGTGTCACAACAATGCATCAGCTCACACAGCAGTCTATGAGGGCGTTTTTAACTAGTACACAAATAACACCCTCCCTACTCACCTGATCTGGCCCAATGACTTTTTTCTTTATCCGAAGATAAAGGAAATATTGAAAGAAAGACATTTTGATGGCTTTCAGGACATCGAGGGTAATAGGACAACAGCTCTGATGACCATTCCAGAAAAAAAGTTCCAAAATTGCCATGAAGGGTGGATTAGGCATTAATGTCATTGCATAGCTTCCCAAGGAGAGTACATGGAAGGTGACTGTAGTGATATTCAGCAATGAGGCATGTAGCACTTTTTCTAGGATGAGTTTGCAGACTTAATTGTCAGATTTCACATCTTTGTAAATTTATTTCCCCGGGTTTATCAAAATTTTATGTTTATTTCTTATGTCACTGTGCCAAAAATACAGAATCAGCTGCCTAAGTTCTGTCAAATGGATGCACTGAACATTAACACCATCTCACTTAATGTATCTAGGTAACTCTATTCCAGTGCTTTACTTTGCAAAAACACTGCATTGTATATTCCTGTGAAAGCTGCACCTTACGAACCATATGGCTTGTTAATGTTGCTTGAGAGCATGTGAGCTCAGCCATTTTTATTGAAATCGTATTAATAGTATAGTAAACTTAAAAGAAATTGTAATAGCAGAAGAAAAGCAATATATGAGCTTCTGTATTTAGAATGAATCTAAAATATTAACTAGAGTTAATTTTCTATATATTCTTTATAATTACCTCCAGTTGTGACCTTTACAGAAATACATATTCTCTTACTATTATTTCATGGTGGGAAATATTCATTGTAAACAATTTAGGGGAACTTGTTTTTTAAATTTAACTCTCTAATCTTCTTTCAAAAATATTTATTGATATATCATTTCACCCTAATTTTTAACAATTAAAAGGCTACTTAATGCCCATCAAATATTTCCATAAATATATATTCTTTGTTTATAGACATCTTTAAAACATGCTCCATCAAAATAAAAACATACATGTGGTTAAGTCCATTTTAAAAATTGTTCTCTCTTTGTCTTTAAAAGAGATCTATTTGGCATTACCAATAATTATTATGCTTTTCCCTGTGGGGTTTCTGTTATTCACTGAGTAATGGTACTATCCAACTGCCTTGATAATTATTGCTACTAAATACTGTGATTATGTTTCTTGATTTAAAAAAGTGTATTTTTTATCACAACAGAATATCTAAAGTAAAACTAAAAGTGAAACATTTTCTAAATGTTTTCGCTTACAATCCAAATTATCTATCTACCCATCAATTTATCCAGGTATAAATAATTTAACGTTTAAAATGTAAAATGTTTAATTAAATAATAACATTTTATCTTATTTATAAGTATATTGGGCTTTTCAAAGTAATTACATAACTTTGTCAGGTGAATTAAATATACTAATGGTTGGAAAGTGGATAAATGTATAATGGTAGAATTATTAGCTGTTTACTTATGAAATTTATAGGAAAAAATAATTCTGAACTACTCAGAAATAGCATATGATTCCTTCAACTATAACATAATTAAAGTAGTTCATGTTTCCCCAATATTGGCTAAAAGAAATGATGCTTATGTTGATTACTTTCTAAGTTAATCATCCCAGTAGAAAGCATTAGTATTTCCAGACTAATAATAACTTGATGGCTTGAATTTCTGTCTTCTTAACATTATAATTTTATTATTCTTGCTATGACATACACTGCCCTATGTTTATTAACCTCTCTAGACACACAGTTATATGCAGGCCCTTGACCTCACAGAGGTCTATTTTTCAGACGGCTGCATTCAAGCATCCTTTTTCTTTTCTTTTTTTTCTTTTTTTTTAGATTAGATAATAAAACAACATTAACAGAGAATGCATATGTTTGCCACGAAATGCCAGCAAGCAAAAGGATGTAATGCAAAATGTAAGTTTTCTTTATACCTCTGTTACTTTGTGATCTATTAATAGTTCTTTGATATGGAAACACCCAGTTACAAGATTCTTGTACCTCTTTCCAGAGGTATTCCAGATAAATATAAATAGATAATACAGATTCAGTCTGTACACACAGACACACAGACACACACACACACACACACACACACACACACACACACACACACAGGCTGTCCAGAGGAACACATCCAGCCATGTAATACGAATAATAGAGGCATTATGGCTGAATTTTTTCCAGAAAGCCCTTGTATATGTTAGCATATATACCAGTATATATTTAAAACATAAATATGCATGCATTTTACATATATGATAAAATATTGTATATACATAGTCTTCTACACATTCTTAAATCTTGAAGATACTATCATATCAGTGCCTATAGCACTCTACTGACCTTAAGACAGATGTTTGCTAAATGGTTATGAGTTATGTAGTACACTTAAGAATATGACTAAACCATCAATTGATTTATTTCCAAGGCAGAGAGGTTCTATATATAATGTTAGGGATCACAATTGCAAAAATTATCAAAATTATTCATATTCTGGAATCTCTGTATAAACTTGTAATTGGAGACTGACTCAAATTATCTTAAGTATGCTCTTTGATTAACCCAATTTGCAATGACTTATATAAGACACAATAGCTGTAAATAAATGGATTGTAAATAACTATTACTTGTCTCCTATAATCCTTTAGAAGGCTGACTCACATGGCAACAGGGAGTTTCAGAAATGTTTTTGCTGCTATTTGTATAATCACAATCTAAAATCCCACTTTAAGTTTTTGACACAGTGTCTCACATCCTATCAGAAATTTATATTACCTAATGCATGTTTATCTTCTTAGTATTATAACTCAATCAAATACTGGTCCATGATAGACCTTTTCTGAGTGAATTGCTGCAACATATAGCTCCTGTTAGGCACTGAATAATGCTCTGAAATCCTGGACCAATTATATTCATAACCTACATTCTTCATTGCATCAAATTCAAAATAAACAATTGAACAATGTTTTATGACTTACATTTATTTTATTTTTCCTGTGCAAAATATCACTTGCTAAAGACATACTCTGTTTTCCTTGTAATTACAGTACTTTTAGACATAGAGAAAAATTAATTGAATTGTGTTTTGGCAGATTCTACTTAAACCTTGAATAAGCACAATTCATTTTTGGGATCAAGATACATTTAATATACAAACCTCAATTAGATAACCCTTTTCAGATTTACTCTAAAAATCTCGCTGCCTTTAACCTTTGGTCTTAACTGAAATGTGGTCATCTGGCCATCAAAAATTCCTTTGTAGCCTCCTGAGTCAAATTTGCTCGCCCATCCCTGTCAATTTTGCAAGGCATGCTGGAGACTGCTGTGAGCACTCTTTGACGACATTCTATTGTCCTCTGATAAAATACCCAAGTGCCTTAAAGTCAGTACATCAACATATGGTGCAATCCGCTTCTTGGTAAGTCTTTCTGTTGTATCTGTCCAGGTATTGGATACCTAAATCATAGCTATTCTGTTTATGCTAAACCTTTAGTAACAGGGGACTCAAACAGTCACATGTATTATCAGTCCTATCCTCAAGAAATTGTTCCTCAACGTCCTTATCTTCAATAACTTCCATTTACACTTTACTTCAGTAATTCATTGGTCAATCCATTCTAAATATGTGGTCTTTGAATCTTGCCTTCACGATTTGCCATTTGTGCAAATTGCTTCATCTCATAGCCATCAGTTCTTGTAATGCTGGGAATAATCAAATTATAGCACACAGTTCATGTTCATGTAATTAATTTCTATCCAATGATTTCCTATAAATAATTCCCAGGATAATATTCTTGTTTTTTTTTTTCCTACTGATTCTATACAACTTAAATATCTTCACATCTCACAAAGAATAACATGAACTTGTGGATTTAGGAATGTGAAACAATATTCTTCTTGCCTCCTACTTTCCTTCTTTAATTCCTGCCATGCCATATGCCTTCATCCCCTTATACAGTAGCTACACTGAATATTTTCAGAGCTCTTTCATATCTCTATTCAGTGTACTCTAGAATGCTCTCTTTCTTTCAGGAAATCCTTGGACCATTCTTCATGTAAAAGTTGTAGCATAGGCTAATCAAAACTGCTACAGATTCACTTTAGTACATTTGAAAACTTCTCCACTATGCAGCCATCATAGTTGTTGTTTGCTTTTAATTTGCAAACTATTTTCATTAAACTTTTTGTTCATGTGCAGCATACTATAGAAAACTACAGAATTTATAGGTGCACAGTGTGCTGAATCATAACATCTATGCAACCACCAATCAGTCCAACAAGTACACTAATACCAGGACACATTAAATACCCATTTTCTTGCTCTTAGCTCAAGTCTGTTCTGCTCATCAAAATGAATTAGCTTCTGAAACAGCTTATCCATTTCAAAAACTATATAGTTTACCTTTTTCCTACTTTTAAAATTTGCAGCTAATTTATGTATCCCAATTAGTTTTGAAATTCCCATTACTCCTACCAGGAATCCCCAGATGTTGCTTCCAAATGCTTTTAACTTTTAGAGGGAAGTACCACCAAGTAATCGAGAAAAAAAGTTATTTGTTATACCTGTTTAATCAACTTGATTTGTATTAGTAAATATGATGTGAGTTGGAATCAGCTTTAAAACTGCTAAAAAATGAAATCCAACTGAATACATTTAAAGATATAACTGACTTTATTCAACAGTTCATGAATTGGGCAGCCACCCATCCAGCTGACAAAGGAGTTCTGGGAGCTGTACGAAATTCAGGCTTTTATAGGTATAGAGGGAGAAAGACCAAGAAGTTAGTATCAAACGTCAGTTGTTTCAGGCAGCTCATCTTCCTTCAGGTGAAAGTGAGGGTCTGTCGGGCCGATTGCATCACTAATGCTGACCAAATAATCCATATTGACTAGTTACATTCCTGGGAGAGACTGAAACTGCAGTTAGGTTTGGTATTAAGTCTGGTTTGCTGATGTGGGGCTCAATACAAGTGACTCCATTTGGGGCTTTTTTTTTTTTTTTAACAAAACCCTTTAGCGTGTATGATCAGGAATGCTTAGTTGTCTTTTGAAAGACTCAGGATTTTCTTCCCTTGAGAAAGGCGACCTAGATCCAGGGATACTGCACCTCAACTACAGATATGAATATTTTGTTGTGTGACTAAACTTGAAAGTGAAATGAATGCTATTACTAGATTTATTGTGTAAGTCCTGTTATAGCTGTTAAAATCCAGACAGCTGGTGATTTTTTAAACTGACAAATCTTACTTTATAACTATTTCCTTGATTGTTTGCTAGTAAATGTTTGCTTGCAAATGCTTGCAGAATTTAGTTGGAAATTCACTTTCTTTATATCATACTGTCTTGATAGCATGCTTGTGGGAAATAGGCTGGCAGAATGAATTTAAAATATTACTTAACTGCAAACAATCCAATTGTCTTAGGTCAGTTCACAGATGCATATCAGGCCAATCTATGTTTTATAATACACATTGCATATTTGTATCTCGCCTCTCTTCTCCAGCCCTAATTTATCCTAATAGAACGTTCTTTATTCTTGGGACAACCCTGCAGTAGGAAGGATTTGTAAGGAACTCTCTTTGTCAGGACATAATAGATCCTTTCATACCCTCATTTTGTGTAAATGTGCCTTCTGGCATATATCTGCATGAATAAAAGAGGAAAATCATATGTCTTCTTAGCAACCAAATATGATATGCCCAAGGTGACTTTTTGTCTAGATATAAAGGACAGAGAAAAGCCTGGCATAAAGTCTTATATCCTTAAAACAATAAGGCAGAATAGTTTGTGTCTATTCTCTTCCCATTTAAAGTCATTTTGCATGTTTGACTAGTTTATTTTCCTTCAATTTAAACTTTAAGAAATGGACATAAATGTCAAAATACAATTTTTTGAAAAACAACTTTTTATCTTTGATCCTTTCTAAGTGATAATATAATTCACTGTACTTTTTCTGTGTATTATATATATATTATAAATTAACATATTTGAATGACAGAAAATGACATTATTAGGTAACACTGAAAAGAACATTGATTATATATTATCAATTTAAAATGCTTATAGGTATTCAGTATTTCTGTTCATATATTACCATGCATATAGACATCCAAACATACCTGTATAAACAGATTATCTTAAACACATTATTTATAATGCCATTTGAAAAATGTAAACAGATTATATAGAGTGATTTGTATGTACGTTACTAATTTTTTTTTCAGTTACATTGAAATGCTGTTACTCAGCATTAATTACTTGTGTTACTTTATAAAGAAGAAACACAAATTGGTGAGACATTGTCTGGCATAATTCAAAACTCCAAATCTTCTTTTCTGAGTCTTCAAGCTTAGCTTTTTTTCTCTAAATTAATATTTTTTCCTGAGGAATCTCTGAAATTTTTATTATCCATTTTCATAAGCACGCCCTGATCAATTCTAGGATTGCTTCTGGATAGGCCTCTCAATTCTCCAGCTGAAATTTAGTTTTCAGCTATGTCTTATCTCTAGTTGCAGTTCTTTAAAATGTTATCTTTTCTAGAAATCTTTAACCGATGGAATAAAGATCCTCCTGGGGATTGAATTTATTTTTAAATTTTACAATGTAGTGGTATCTCCAAGTTTGCACATTAAATAACCTCTAGATATGTAAAAATGTCCCACTGAAATTAGCTCAATGGTCTCTCTCAAAATGTAAAGGAGGCTGCTGGGAGGTATAGTTGATGGTCTCTCAAGGAAATAAGTTTGTTCTTTTGTTTTTCTGTTTTTCTGTTTTGCTATGTAAAGTATGTGAGATTTTACCCTTTTTTATTCCCTTTGTTGTTACCTTCCATGCATGTCATTAAGGTTTACTTCGGTAGAAAGAATAAAAATTACAAAATATGCCCCAGTCCTCATTCCCAGAACCGGTGCATGTGTTACATGGTAAAAAGGATTGTGCAGATGTGATTAAATTAAGGATTTTGAGTTAGAAAAGATTGTCCCTGATTACCTAGGTGTGTCCAATGTAATCACAAGGGTGCTCCTAAGCCAGGGAAGGGGAGGGCAGGCAGAATCAGGAAGGAGGTATAAGGACAGACGCAGGGGTTGGAGGGGTATATAAGTCTATGAGCCAAGGAATGTGGGAGGCCTCTGAAAGCTGGAACAAGCAAGGAAACAGACCCTATCCTTGTTCTGCAGAAGGTATGCAGCCCTGCTGACATCCTGAATTCAGGACCTCTGTAGCACTATAAGATAAGAAATTTATATGGTTTAAACCATTGAGTTTACAGTATTTGATCACAGCAAAAATAAGAAACTAACGTACACATCCAATAATAAACTGTTCTTTTTGTCTTCTACATTGGTAAAAAAGAGTCTTTTAGTTTGACGAATTCTTTTATTGCCCAAACAGTACAGAAATAGAAGTTGTACGAGTATAATCATATGAGAAATGTAACAAATAGCCTGAAAGTTTCTGTGATGATTGTAATGTATGTTCGTGTTTCCCCAAAATTCTTATGTTGAAATTCCAACCGTGAAGGTGGTGGTATTAGGAGGGCAGGCCTATTGGAGATGATTAGGTCATGGGAGTGAGCACTCCTGAGTAGGGTTAATGCCCTTACAACAGCGATCCCAGAGATCCCTCACACCCTTTTTTATACAATGTGAGAACACAGTGAGAAACAGACATGTTATGTAGTAGGAAGTGAGCTCTCCCCAAAATCTGAATCTGCCAGCTTAACGTTAATCTTAGGTTTTCCAACCGATAGGGCTGAGAGCTGTAAATGTTTTTATGTAAGCCCCCCAGTTTATGATACTTTGTTATAGCAGCTGGAACTGACCCCGACTATGGTGTTTCATCGTTTTTTCTATAGCACAAGTCCAAGTTGCTTATGTCTTTCATTGGTTACTAATGCATTTTTAAATTTTTCCTGTGGCCACAATGAGCTAACAAAAGGTAGTGCATTTAAAATAAAATATATGTCCTGCATTTCCTTTGAAGAAGTTTATGGTGAACACATTTGTTGACAGAGAGATGGAGTGGGGATACCACTGAACCCATGAAACCAGAAGAATGAGGTCCGCGGCAGAAGCAGCAGCATCTGCTTGAACCGTGAGTACTTACTGCAAGAACATGGGGAACGTATTGCATGTGCAGCTGCACAAATAACTTTTCCATACCACTCTGAAGATTTGCTTTTTAATTAGGTCAAATGATTATTTTTCAAAGTTAATTTTGATAATGTAATCAAAGTATCTTGTGTATGTAACAAAGTGAATTGTCATTTGTGAACATAGAGGCTCAATGAGCAGATGAAAATACTTGGAAGCGGTTTAAGGCAGACAGTTTTATAACAGTCTCAGCTAGTACATTAAATAGGAGAAAATCAGGTAACTCAAGAAATGGTTCAAGTATATTCATCCAATTTATGAAATCAAGGTAAAGTTTTTAAGAGTGCATTTAATTAAAGTTAGATAATATGACATTTAAAAATATGTTATCAATTCAGTTAAAAATTATATCAATGAAATGCATTTGAAATTTTTTGAAAAAATATTGTGTAAACATTTTTTATTAAATTTTTTATTAAATTGTGGAGACAAAATGACCTTTCCATAGGTTGTAATGAATATTTAACTCATGACTCTATCCAAACAAGCTGTAATGTTCTACTAATTAATGAAAAATTTAACTTTTTAAAATTTACACACACGTACACATCTAGGCACACGTACACAGAACTCTTTAATTTTAATATTGGGAGACAGATACTGATGCTGAATGCACAAAAATAGTCCAATATGACAATGTTCATCTTCTCTTTTTGCTGTTCATTGTTAATTATAATCTAAGATACTATAAAACTTTGAAAAATTAATGACACATAATGAGAGTGCTTTTATTAGCAAATCATTCTTCTTGTATTCAAAAGTGCCAGATGGAGCTTTAACATACTCAACTCTTGAAATTTAGTGGTGAATTGAAATTAATGAAACCAAACCTGCAAGTATGAAGTTATTGAAATTCATCCAACAAAAGCAAGATAAATGTAAATAACTTAATTGAGGAAATGCTATTTAATATTAAAATTATGTTATTAAACTTAGGAATATTTGGACATATAGAAAAATCCTTTGATGACTTCAAATCTTTAATTGAATAAATTCATAATATACCTGAATTAAATGAAAATGAGAAAGTCAACAATTTTGTAACACATGCATTTTGTAATATATTCAAATATTTATAAATAATGTCAACTTAATTGAGAAGTATTGTCTTGTTGAAAAACATTTGTCAAAAATGGAATGAATGGATGGAAAGCCAAAACAAAAATCTGCATTAGTGAGAATATTTTACCTACAGTATTTACAAATTTCAACTGAAAAATTGTATAAAATGTTCCTGCATTTAACCAAATTAGTTTTTAGTTTACCAGGCACCCCAGTATTTTAGGAAAAATATTCTTTCAAAAAATACTATATTCCGCAGGGAAGAGTTAATTGGTGTTACGAATCATTCCAAAAATTTTAACCATAAAATGTAATAATATAGAAAACTCTAGGCAATTATTTAAAATTAAACATAGATCACTTTGGACAATAAATGTGCTTTTAAGAAAATGCTCAGATGTTGTAAGCAGCTAGGCTCTGAAACTTATTCAAGTACTTGAAAATATAGCAACAAATTACTCTTTATGATACCTTTCAATATTTAGATAAACAGCATGCTTCTTTATTTTGTTTTTATTTGGATTCATACATATATATCCATTTTGTGTAAACTTGTTTTTGAGAATGGATCTTCATTGTAATTCTTCCATAGATCTACTAACATGAATTTGTCAGACAATTTTTTTAAAATACCAAATATTATTCATTTTATTGCACCTATTCATTCTAATAAAACAGTTACTGGTTTTGAATTTAGATATATGATCACTTTAGTCGCATCTCTGTCTTATTTAATGAGACAAATCCCTCATAATAGAGGAAGATTCTCTAGAGAGACCCAACACATACGACTTAAAGACATGACCTTCTCTGACACTGAGGACCTACCCTATTCTATTTTTCAGATTTCCCCATACCCTCTCATGAGTTCACCTACATTTATTTATTTCTCACAAAGATTTTGTGAGCTAAGGCACATGTTTCCCTTTATATTTCATCTTCTTGCAATATCCCCATCTTCCTCATCTCTTTGTTGTTTTTGTTATTCTTGTATATCAGAGAGAGAGAGAGACAGAGAGAGAGAGAGAGAGAGAGAGAGAGAGATCCCTTTTGTGAGGTAGTTGTTTATATAATTACAAATGAAAAATAGCTTTGAATAGATGGAATTGAACTGAAATCACAGATTAGTGGAGAATCCACACCAAAGTTTAAAAGGGTCATTCCTCTATATGCTCTTCTCCATCCTTTCTACAGAGATACGTTTTCTTTACCACACTTTCAGAGATTTTGGTTCCTCTACTTATTAATATGGTTTCTGTAACTCTTCAGTTATCTCTTGCTGTGTTTTCAATAGAGGTATACTCAGAATAACCAATCAATATTCAGAATATAGGAGAATAATTTTATTAATTTTAACTATTGAACTCATGGTTATCACATGTATAAAGACAACTTGTTAGATTTAAATATATCAAATAGACCTCTTAAAGGAAATGTTTAGCTACGATTGAATAAGGAACACACATTTCAAAGTTTCTTGAACATTTTTTATAAGTCTGTGGTATAATTTAAAAATTGAGGTCAATTTAATGCTACTTTGGCACCTTGAAACATTTGGAGGTACCTTGATAGTGCTGCGGCAGGACCGATAATTGAAGTCAAATGGCACTCGTCAAATGGCACTTGGAGGGTCAGAGAATCACTTTTATTATGCTGGTGGGCTCAGAGGAGTTAATACACTCCAAAGTCTGAGCATCCCCTCTTTAGGCTTTTCAGATACTTAAATGGTGTGGGTAGGGGCTGACGGATGCAGCAAGTAAGCAGGGTTACAAAAGCTAAATGCATGCATTGGGTACCTGGGGAAAGAAATGTGGAGGTGGGAATTCACAGAATTTACGTTAAACGGTTTTGTCCATAATTTTCCATTTCAATAATTTTTTTAATGTTATAAGCCTGAGGAAATTATTTTGGAATGGAAAACAAGCTGAAATTATGCAAGAATAGATATTATACTCATATACTCAAAAACACATGCCACAGAAAAGAATATACGCAGAATATTGACTAACACTTAAAAATGTCATTCTACTCTCATTAAAATACATATGACTTATTTGGTTCGTTCGCAAAGTTTGCCAAATGTTGTATGTAAACAACAACAACAAAAGCTTTCATAAGTAATTTCCTGTGGAGGCTTAAAAATATTCATACTTTTTCTCCCACCTTCTAAATTCTTCTAGCTGGGCTAATAACCAAATTAACAGAGATGAGCAGAATTCCCTATGCTCGTGTATCAAATTTTTAATACATGAACATAAGGAATCCATATGAGCATGAAAATTTCAAGGCAGACGGCAACACTGGATATATAAGATGTTTTTGGACACAGGAGAAAAAGTGAAGAGAGGTATTAGGTTTCAGAAGTGAGAATGGGCCAATTTGAGGAAGACCCTGAACACACAGGGCAGGCAAATTCTTGCTAAGCAACTCAGAAACAATGGAACACAGTGGGTATCTAATGAATAGGTTTGGAGTCTTCCTTGAATAATGCTAAAGTGAAGATTCTTTAGGTGATTAAGCCACGGCTCCTTCTCTAATGCAGGTTTTTCTGTCTAAATCTCTCGAGCAGGAAAGTGGGGAAGGTCAAAGGTTCTTTTTCTGATTGTTTCTTAATAAACAACGAAATCAATATCTCAAAAAACAGCTTTAGGGTGCAAAATTTTTAGTTTCCTTTAGTTTCTTTCATTACAGTTGTGACATATTTATCCTGATATGGAATTACAAAAGAGTAAAATGTCAAAAAACATTTTTTTAAAAAGAACAAAAAGCCAATTTTCCTCTCCTTTTCTATAATACCTATTTAACATAATAATGGTTTTAGATACCCTGAGCTAAATGCTATCAGTTTTTATGGACTGAAAAATTCTCCCTCTGTAGTTAGAAGAAAGAGAGTTCGGTACATAATAAAGGGAAAAGATAGGAAGTAGTACATCAAATGTACAAGGCCACAAAATTTAAATCAATCACGCAGAAAAAAAAGAGGAATCAAGGAAGAGTTACAGCCCAGTCTCCTTTTGTCTTTCAAGTCTCTGGTTTCTTTTTGGGTTTCAGACTGTGAAGTCATTCTTCATTTCTTCCTTCAGTTGGGCAATTACTCACTCCAGGGAGTAACTACATGGGGTCAAAGCCTGCTGTGTGTAGAAAGAGAATTCCCGTAGAGATTTTTTTCCAAAAACTTACTTTACTTTTTGATTAGGAAAAAAAAAACAAAACTGATACTGCCCTAACAATATTTTAAAAGGAAAATATTTGATCAATGTTGCTTAGGAAATTGTTAGTTAAGGGGAAAAAATTTAAAACAATAATTCTCCAATCTCTTTCAGCAAAGAGATTTCACATTTTTGTTGATTGATAGAATCACCTAGAATTCCTTTGAGATTGAGTGTAAATTTATCCTCTGGATTAATATAATAAAGATTCCTGGGAAATGTAGTCTAATTTTAAAATCTTAATTTGAGACAAAGATATATGCTTATACCTATGTATCTAAAGTATTCAGAAATATACTGTCAAAAACTAATGAATCTCTTATAAAAATGTATATAATTGTGTGCTACATTAAGTTATTTATAAATATTATAGTAATAGAATTATGTGCAGGCTCATTATGAACATATACTCATAACTTACATGTGTTTTCTTTTTACATTTTTTTTAGTATTTTCCTCTTACATAAGAAACAGCGGACTATATATTTCCTGTTTTTTTATAATAAGAGTCTTAAATAGTATATTTGTGTCTTGTCAACAGAAGATCTAAATTTATTAGTGGAGAAAACTGGGGATTATTGGTTTTGGTCTGTTTGGTTCCTAGGAAATCATACACTAAAAGCTCTTTAATACACTGAATAAAAGAAGCACTAAGCATTGAGTAAGCTATACCATGGTCATGGAGGAAAAGATGTAATATTACTATGGCATCCCCCCAAATGGTTCTATAACATAAATGGGACTCCAAAATGCAAATAATTTCTATAACAAGTTGTCCTCAAAATGTATATAAATAAATAAAGGTTCTCACATAACCAAGTGTATTTAAAAGGTTAAAAATCAGATTCTCCCAGTAAGACATTTGGATTTATTATCCAAGTACAATAATTACAACTGTGTGTCATTGGCACATAAATAATTACAGAAATAGATTCATATATAATTAGAATTTTGGTGTATCATTTTAGACATTTTTCACATAATTTTAAGTTATAATGTCAGTGTATGATAGTAATTAAGTTATAACTATGAAAACTCAAAACAGAAGTCTTCTCAAATTGTTAACTTTGTTACCAAAACAAAATTATCAAAATGTTCAACAGAAGTCTTCTCCTTCATACTTTCAGTGGTGCTACTCATTGAAAGCCTATAATGAGAATAAAAGGACCAAGTGGGCCATGTGCTTCTCCACCCTAACTGCACAGCCTCCTTACCCTTCTCATCTTGGTTCAACACCACCCAGAATTAGGTAGGAGTTGATCACGAGGGAAGGAGAAAGTCTCATTGGTGGCTAGAGTCGTAATTCTTCATTGATTCCTTTGTGAATGCATTAACTGACAATTGCTGACATTGGTTCATGGACACATTTTGTGGCTTGAGCATTTTTGAATGGCACAGGTAGTTTGAATTTGGAGCATGAATGCATTTATTCGTCGCCAAGAATTTGTTCCCTCCACCCTGCACCAGCTTTCAAGCAGTAACATTATCTTTTATGATCATTGTGCTGGATGAATTTGTATCTGATTTATCCTTACTTGAAGTTTTGATTTTAGTGGTTCAAATTCATGTGGCAATTTTTATTTGACCCTGAGTTTTGGACAAGTTCCAGACTTCACCTCTTTTTTCCCAATTCCATGTGACCTTCAAAATAAAAACTTAAGTTCACTATACTTCACCAGATGTTTCAAATTTAAAACCAAATTCAGAGGTATGTCTCCTGTCATTATTCACATGTCATCTTCGTGTTTGACTTCTGAGAGTATTTACTTTTCTGGGAGAGTAGGGTTTTTTCTTCCTGTCTCTGTCTCCATCTTATCATCTAACTACCACATTTTAATTATATTTAGTGATTGTATTGTGATAAAATTAAGTGTGTCATTATGCAGGACACAGAGTCTTTCATTCTGTTATACTTTGTGGTAATCAACCAGATTTTGCAGTAAACTCAGATAATAATTCGTCGTTTAACTTATTATATTATTATAAATATTCTAGGGCACATATGTGATAGAATTAATCAATGCTAGCCAGATACTATTTCATATGCATTTACTTTCTCTTTTTCTGTATCATTTCCATACAATTAGATAATCACACATTCATTTTCATTTTCACAGAAGTTAAATGAAACTATATAAATACAGTTTTAAACATGTTTCTATTCATTGTTTTGAGAAATGCCATGTTAGTTTTGCCTATGGTGAGGAAGGCAATCATAAAAATCACAACACTCTTATGAACTTGGGTACATTACACAAGGATAAATCAATCCTCCCACTAAATTATATTTCAAATCTATATTCATGGCTTTGAAAACAATACTGTGAATTACTGCCAAATTTTTTAAACAATGCTACTTGTTATTAACTAGCCAAAGGGTCATCATTCAAATCAGTTATTAAATATGATAGTTGCTATGTTGAGCCACACTGGTATGCTTTATAGTAATGTAATGGAAATAAAAGTCTACTTTGAATCCAATGTTTACATTGATACAAGGAGGTCGTGAAAATGAATAATTTTTTTTTGTTAAAATTATGGTTTGTTTAGGACCATAGGAGCTGCAAAAGAAGACATGATCTTCATGGCCTAAAAAATCTAAATTTGCTTGTTGCATTTCTAGAAGAAGGATAACTGCTTCCATTTCTCGTTCTATATTAGATTTTATATTGAGTTCCATTACTTACTTAATTCTGCTGCATATATTCTTGATTTGATGCTATGATAAAATAAACTGTATTCATTAATATCCCATAACTTGTCAAATATCTAATTACAGGATATAAACACCCTGAATATTATTACATCTCATCTACCTTCTTGTAGAGTGATTAGGAATATAGATTAATAGTCTGAAAAGATAGCATTGTTCTAGCAGTTCTGATGTGCATACTTATTCTTAGGCTTTTGGGGTGGAAAGTAAGGAAAGGCTAGATCTGGAGACTGAACGAAAATGACTTCATCAACACCATTTGATGCCCCCTACACCTTTCACCTCCCATTCACCCTTACACACCACTTGTTTCCAATGACATATCATCTGATTGTCCATTAATGTGACCTTACCAGATTTCTGCTGATCAGATTAATTATATTGTATCAGTTTTGCTTTTATTTAGATCAATTAATCAATTTTCTGTATATCCTGAGTAGCAACTCTGACCTCATTATTTCTAAAAAAAAAGATGCCTCCACATGAACATGTGCATTTCAATGGCTATCTCTGCACCTGTCCTTGCCTCTCTCAGTACACAACTGTTCTCATCTATTCTGAGACCCATTCCACTGCTTTTAAAAATTGTTTTGCTCCTACAATCAGAAGTATGAATTCTTTTTAATTTTTCTCTATTTGCCAGGACAAAAGTATTCACAGCGATTAATTAGTACTAGAAGTTTATTTTTCAAGTGAATAAATTTTCAAAGTTACCTCATTTTAAATGGTAAAGGTAGTGGGAAAGAGAAGATGAACAATATTGAATCAATTACAGATAAAGTTCTACTGTCTATGGATGGTGGGGCAATTTTGCCTTTTATATGTCTACATGTTTCTTGAAATTTGAAATTTTTATGTTGAAAAAAGATAGTTACAATTCTAAACTATGTTACAAATGAATTTGTTAAACATTTCAGGTGATTTGCCTCTCTAAATGTTACCAAGAGGTTGATTATAATGATAGCAAAAAACTAATAGTTGGTAGTCCAGGTATTTTTTTCTTTTTCTTTTTTTTTTTCCTTTTTATTGTTAGGTTTATTGGGGCAACATTGATTAGTAAAAATTACATAGGTTACAGCTGTACAAATTCTATAATACATGATGAATGTGTTGTGCTATGTGTTCATCACCCAGAGTCAGTTCTCTTTCTACGTCCACATATTTGATTCTCTCTTCCTCCTCTTCCAGCCCCCTCCCCCATTCCTTCAGATCACCACTAACCACTAAACTGTTGATTGTGTCCCAGAATTTTTGTTTCTTTGTTGCTTTCAGCTTTGTGTTCCACAAATGAGTGAAATCGTACGGTTCTTGGTTTTTTCTGTCTGGCTTGTTTTGCTTTGCATGATCATCTCAAGTTCCATCTCCATGTTGTCGTAAGTGGCCCTATTTCATCTTTTCTTATAAAGAAAAGTAATATTCTATTGTGTGTATGTACCACAGCTTCTTTAGCCAGTCATCTATCAAAGGATACTTGGGCTGTTTCCGTGATTTGGCCACTGTGATTAGTGCTGTGATGAACATTGGGGTGTATGTATCTTTGCGGACTAATGTTTTCAAATTTTGAGGGTAAATACCCATAAGTGGGATTGCTGGATCAACTCTATTAATTTTTCGAGGAACCTCCATTCTGTCCTCCATAGTGGTTGTACCAGTTTTCATTCCTATCAGCAGTGTATGAGAGTTCCTTTTTCTCCATACCCTCTCCAACACTTGTTCTTCCTTGTCTTGTTGATTATAGTCACTTGAACAAGTGTTAGGTGGTATCTCATTATGGCTTTGACTTGCATTTCCCTGATAGCTAGTGAAATTGGGCATTTTTTCATATATGTATTTGCCATTTGTATGTCTTCCTGGGAGAAATGTTTGTTCAGGTCCTCTGCCCATTTTTTAAATGGATTTTTTTTTTATTGTTGAGTTACACAAGTTATTTATATATATTAGATATTAGCCCTTATCAGAAGTATTATTTGCAAATATTTTCTCCCATTTTGTTGGCTGTCTTTTTGCTTTGTTGATGATTTCTTTTGCTGTGCGAATGCTTTTTAGTTTGATGTAGTCCCATTCATTTATTTTTGCTTTTACTTCCCTTGCCTTTGAGGTCAGGTTCATGAAGTCTTCCTTGAGCCCGAGGTCTATAAGTTTAGTACCTATGTTTTCTTCTATACAGTTTATTGTTTCAGGCCTTATGTGGAGGTCTTTAATACATTTTGAATTAATTTTGGTATATGGTGACAGTTTGCAATTCAGATTCATTCTTTTGAATGTGGCTTTCCAATTTTCCCAGCACCACTACTGAAGAGGCTTTCTTTTCCCCATTGTATACTTTTTACCCCTTTGTCAAAAATTATCTATCCATATATTTGTGGGTTTATTAGGGATTCTATGTACCTAAAAGTAAAGGGATAAAAGAATTTTCATTTTAGTAATGTGGAGAACTGAGCACGGGGAGCATATTACATCCAGAATGGGTTAAGATACATTCTATAAACAACAGGACACAGGATATCTAGCTACCAGGCTCCTACCTGAAGCCCTTCTATATACTGTACTTAATTCAAATAAGACTAAGGGTGAACATCCTAAGATTCCCTTCCTGAAGCAAGTTTTTCTGTATGAATCACTTGGGCAGGAAATGGGAGCAGCCCAAAGGTTCTTTCTGAGTCTTTTTCTTAATACACAACTTAAAATCAATATCCTGAAAAGGCAGCTTCAGGGTGGTAGAACTTCGATTCCCTCAGAATCATATCATTATTCATATAAGTTTGTGGTTGTTGTAAAAATATTAAAAAGTGTGCTCTCCAGTATAAGTTATTTTAGAAAACTAGAAGTAAAGTAGATAAACAATAAATTACAGAAAGTGACAAAAAGTAATAAAAGTATACTACTGACTAAGATGACTTTCAGATTTCTGTCATAAAAAATATAACAGCTCATATTTTAAAAATATGAATAGGTCAATTAATGTTTTTTTTCAATATTATTTTTCTTATTAAAGGTGAATACTTAAAAAAGAAAATCTTTTTAGCATTATACAAACTCTTGGAACTCACACTAAATAGCCTGAATGTATGAATGGTAGTATTTATAAATAAAACAATTTCTAAATTGACAAAATGGAAAAGCATTTTGTGGGGATGGTGGACATGAGGAATGAGGCTCAAAACTCCATGAGTTGAGAGAAAACAGAGAGGAGCACTGGGAGGAGAACACTCCCCGAGGAATCTCCAGTCCTCAGTTTTTATTATCCAAGAACAACAGAGCAATGGAAGTGCAGGAGTAAGCGAGGTCTGCTTCTAATCATTAACATCTTGTTTTGTACCCCTAGGGAAAACCTTGCCTTGGGACCCG